>JAMPIV010010094.1:0-117500 GCA_024509875.1 Oreohelix idahoensis | reverse complement strand
TGTGTTTGGGGGGGTGGGTGTTTGTTTTGTTTGTTTTTGGATGGGTTGGGCTTTAGCTTATTGAAATTTTGGGGGGGTTTGTGTCTATGTCATATCATCATTTGTTGTGGGTGGGGTGGTGCTTTTGGGGGGGGTGGGGGGGGGGCTAACACGGCTTTTAGGTTTTTTTGCTTATGTGTGGGGTTTTTTTTGTCATTTGTCAATTTGTTGGGTGTGGTGGGGTTTGTTTTGTTGTGCTTGGGTTTGGGTGTTGGGGGGGGGGGGGTTTTTGTGTTGTTAGGGGTTATGTTGAAAGGTTGTCTATGTCATTTTGGGGTGTTTTGTTGGTGGGGGGTGGGGGTTTTGGTTTTGTGGGGTTTTGTGGGGGGGTGTTTGTGTTGGGTTTGTGTTGTGTGTGTTTGTGGGGTTGGGGGGGGGCACGTTTGGGGGGGGGGGGTGTGTGTGTGTGTGTGGGGGTGGGGGGGGGTGGGGGGGGGGGTGTTGGTGGGTGGGGTGGCTACCACGGCTCCTAGCTTATAGGGGTTGTATTTGGTTTTGGATTTATTTTTTTGGGGTGGATAAAGTTTTTGGGCTTGTGTGTGTTGGATGTGTGTGTGTTGGAAGTGTGTGTGTTGGTTGGTGTTGTGTGGAACATGGTGGGTGTGTGTGTACCCCAGTGTGTGGGTGTGGTGTGTGTGTGGTGTGTGGGTGTGTGGGGGGGGTGTGGGGGGTGGGGTTGGGTGGCTGTGGATGGCTACCACGGCTCCTAGCTTATAGAAAGCTTCTATGTCATATCATCATTTGTTGTGTGTGTGTGTGTGTGTGTGTGTGTGTGTGTGTGCTCCTTGTGGATGGCTACCACGGCTCCTAGCTTATAGAAAGCTTCTATGTCATATCATCATTTGTTGTGTGTGTGTGTGTGTGTGTGTGTGTGTGTGTGTGTATGTGCTCCTTGTGGATGGCTACCACGGCTCCTAGCTTATAGAAAGCTTCTATGTCATATCATCATTTGTTGTGTGTGTATGTGCTCCTTGTGGATCCACCACTGGATCTGGTCTCCATACAGGGAGCTTGCATCAAAACCATGTACAGTTATACCTCGGAGATATTGCGTGTTCGGTTCCAGACCACCGCAATAAAGCGAATATCGCAATAAAGCGGGGCACACCCATTTTTTTGGCTTCCCAGTGCATATAAAAGCCTAAAATCATGTTTACATTATGTCTATTAAGTGTGCAATAGCGCTAGGTCTAAAAAAAAAAAACCAATGTACTGTAAAATTAAAAATACTTTATTGATAAAAACAATGCTAATATTCATCATCTGAGCCTTCAGCGAATCGTAATCTTTTTGCTGTAGAGAACCAAAATCTATCGGAAGAAGGAGGCACGTTCTAATAAATAAATGTGAATAATTTGAAAAAAGCGCAATACCAGCGAAGCGCAATAAAGCGAATCGCAATAAAGCGAAACGCAATAAAGCGAGGTATGCCTGTATATGATATTGCAGTGACGGTTTCTGCTGAAATTTATTTCACATTAGGTTGTCAACCGCATGCACTTTTTAATAAAGATTTAAAAGTTGCATTAAAATAACTGAACTATAACTAAGCTGTAGGTCGATATAATAAAGTATTTACGATCGGAACATGAGTAAAAATGTGTTACAGTGTTATTAAAATATGCGGTTGAAAAAATGGTGGGGCCCACAATAATGTGGCGGATTTCGGAGCCTTAAATTTCTTTTCAGTACAAGAACAACTGCTATAATTACTGATGTACTACATGTCAAGACATGTTTTAGTGTGGTAGTCGCGCACCTGTGTTCAGTGTGGAGTTAGAAATTTTGTTTTGATATGGTAATACAGGTTGAGCTGAGATAGGTTTTGTAGTATAATTACATGAAGTTTTCGTGAACAGCGGTAAATAGGAGTGATGATATTCGAACGCGTTTTTTTTTTTTTTTCTTTAATAACATTTTACCTATTTTTTTTGCCGTTCAACCTGGACACAGGCTCCGTCACTTATATTAAGGCGCATGTCCAAATATAAGAGACCTTGTGGTCTGAAGATGATGAGAACAAGCGAGTTCTTTATGCAGCGTGGTGTGATGAAAGGAGAGTGTGGTAGTACGAACTCAAAGCAGTTAGACGAACCATGTGTTCTGGTTGTGTGAGACAGTGAGATCTTCATTCGGTGAGCAGAGGTATTTCTGTTGAGTGTCTGAAGTAAAGTTGTGGCTGGTACTGTGTCTAGGGTACTGTTGAGTTTGTTCTGAGCTATGTACATGACTGAGTGAAAATGTCATGGCAGTATCTGATTGTGCGTGAGTTGACCCGCACGAATGTTGCACGCTCTCACCGGAGTTGCAGTGACAGAAGCTGTAGTATCTAGTCAGAGAGGCAGAGGTAGACCAAAAAACACATGAAGAAGAGAACTGGATACAGAGGTGAAAATGATGAGGAAAACATGGAAAGAACTTGAGCGGAAGGCACGGGACAGGAAGACTTGGCATGTGTTTGTTGAAGGCCTATGCTCCCCGGGGAGCTAATGGGTATTGATTGATTGATAGCAGCCCGACTACAGCTTATACAGCAACAACAATAACTGTTATGTCGACGTTTAGCATACATCAACAACAATAACTGTTATGTCGACGTTTAGCACACAGTAACATTTAACCGTCCATCTCCGGGCTCACGGTACAGACAAGCGACCTTTACAACGGCTGCATCTACCACAACGGTCACTCCTTATCTGTATTTGTGTCCCACATTTGATGAGATTACAGATGAGATATCTGGAGTAGTAATGTCAGTCAGGGACTCAAGGTTTGAGTCAGGTTTTACATTCTTATCTGATAGGCTATCATAATTCAGGCAGTTATAAGGTTTCCTACCGCCACTCTGGGGCAATTTTTTTGTCCCAGAAGGGAATAAAATAATGTGTATTCAACCTTACAAGAGGAACATTTAGGGCACAAAGTGTCTAGTATTTCCGATAGCATATGAATTTGTTTTCTTTGTTCACTAGCAACGTTCTACTTTGTCCTTTATTTCATATTATATAGCTTCATTAGTAACAGTTATTTTGTTCTCTATATTGTAGCTGAGTTATTTTATATTATATAGCTTCATTAGTAACAGTTATTTTGTTCTCTATATTGTAGCTGAGCGTCCGATTGGCAGAGTCGTTTGCGCATTTGCCTCGGGTGGTTAAGTTGCCGGGTTTGATATCTTGTGGCGTCACGCTGGAGTCTACCCAGCCGCAAATGGGTACATGGCTCTGCTCTAGAGTTAGGGAAGTCAAAGGCAGCAAGGAAGGGAACTGTTCACTCCCACCTTACAAAGCTGGACAAAGTATAGTGACGCCTCTTAACACTTCACTCCCGTACGGCAGTATCTGCTATGGAATTGCCTTTACTATTTTATTGCATCTCCTCGATCATCTTTACGTGTATCTCCTCGATCATCTTTACGTGTATCTCCTCGATCATCTTTACCTGTATCTCCTCGATCATCTTTACGTGTATCTCCTAGATCATCTTCACCTGTATCTCCTCGATCATCTTCACCTGTATCTCTTCGATCATCTTTACGTGTATCTCCTCGATCATCTTTGCGTGTATCTCCTAGATCATCTTTACGTGTATCTCCTCGATCATCTTTACGTGTATCTCCTCGATCATCTTTACGTGTATCTCCTCGATCATCTTTACGTGTATCTCCTAGATCATCTTCACCTGTATCTCCTCGATCATCTTCACCTGTATCTCCTCGATCATCTTTACGTGTATCTCCTCGATCATCTTTGCGTGTATCTCCTCGATCATCTTTACGTGTATCTCCTCGATCATCTTTACGTGTACTGTAACTACTTCACTGGTAGGAATTTGTAGGTTTTTATTACTGTTATTTTTATTAATAATTTAAGATGTGCACAATAATCCTTTTCAACGTGGACACAAGACCAGGTTAAACTAAGGCATATGCCCAAATATAGACGACTTTTCAGTCCCCCTCTGGTAATAGAGCACCCCTCTGGTAATAGAGCAAGAGACAGAGAAAGAGAGAGAGTGAGAGAGAGAGAGAGAGAGAGAGACAGGCAGACAGACAGACAGACGGACAGACAGTTTGCATGTCAATGAAGGTATAAGAAACCATGTGACATAGAGCCTATAAGGTGTACTCAGGTTCTAACGTCCAGGTGACACTGGTACTTCTTCAAGTGTGTCCAGGTTATAACACATCAATGAGACAGGTACTTCTTGAAGTGTGTCCAAGGTGTATACGAGCATACTACTTCGTTTGTCTATGTCACATAGAGATGTCGTAATAAGATAGGTTTGAAAGTTATTTATCGTCCCGCCTGAGTAGAGTGGATGGTGATAAGTACGTGAGAAATAAAGGTGTGAGAAATAGATTTCACGAGTGAATAGCTTAAGGAGAAGATCTGTCTCTGGAATGAGTAGTTTCTCTAGTCCAGCCTATCTATACGACTATACTTTAGTACAAGACAATATTACCCTCCTTATATGTAAATATAAGTTTAACTACACACACACACACACACACACACAACTATGTGACAACAAGACACACAACTATGTGACAACAAGACACACAACTATGTGACAACAAGACATACAACTATGTGACAACAAGACACACAAACGTGAAAAACTATGGTTAATCGGGTATGGGTCTGACAACACCCAAAGTTAAGTTTCTTTTGTTGTTTATTATCATTAAACTTGACAACATCGAATATCTAAAGAATGATCAAATAAGCTCAGAATTACATACATAGGAAATAACAGAATACACGTGCCCTCTCCTTATTGAGACAAGAACCCAACAAGTTAATAACCCCAAAGGTCAAAGGTTAGCACTATGTTACAGAATAGACAGTAAAGAATAAGTTCTCACTATATATTACCCAGTAAAGTAAACAAGTTTAAGCAGGAGCACAGATGATACAATTTTCTTGTAACAAAGAAAAATATTCATCTCTCTGTCATACGTGACCACTCAATCGCTCCTTACCTACTCTTGGTGAAATCTCTTACAATTGTCCTGAATATAAAATTTCAAGTGTTTTTTTATCTTCCAAATTGGCCCCAATCCATCCTTTACTAAATAAGATTAACAAGGTGAACGCCTAATTTAGTGGGTTATTCCTGGATGGACAAATGTCACTTCGAATAGTTATTGTAGAAACCGAGATCTTGTGTTCACAGTAAGCAGAGGAAAAATACTTCCAGTATTGGGAAACATCTGGTTGCTAAATTGTTACAATTGATAAATGATGGTAAATCCTATCGGCTGGCTCTGCGGTGAGTGCCGATTTTGAAACAGCATAATTTTCTGGATAAATCCGCTGATACGACTGTCAAAAGTCAGATAAGGTTATTATTTCTGCACAACCCCCGTGGGCTGATAAATTGGAAAAAATATCTGGGTATTGATAAGTCCAGTTAAATTTACACGTTAAATGTTTCTGGTATATCTTTAGCCAATCCTGTTCACAAATGAACTTGGGGACGCATAAGCCAAGAAAAGATAACATTAATCAATCAGTAAATGAAGAAAAAGACCGCTGGTCGCCCTTGATCAGGTCTGCGAGGAATAAAGAAACATTATGAAAAAAATGCTACTATTATATCTCTACATTTATGCACACGGACGGGGACAAGACGATCTCTTATCCACTCCGTCAGTCCTGATTAAATTTAAAAGGCACACGGTGTCTGTAGCCTATTCCTATCCGGTCAGCTTTCGCTAGCGCGGCGTCTCTAGGTCGGGTGAAGGTATGCGCCCTCCCCGCCCCTGGCTCGCGTTAACGATCAGCGTACAATGTCTATTATTATTAAATTATCCATACGCTCACTCACATAAACATCGCCTGCCGTTAATAGCTAGTAAATTGTCGGCGTCTGTTTCTTAAGTAGTATGGTATTAAATAATAGTCACTTAATATAAATACGCGCAATGAAATATATCGTGAATTCTATTTTACCTAGCAGTCGCGCCTTGCATATTAATTAGTCAACTAAACCGTTTCGTCTTGTGTGAGAAAGCAGGTGGTAAAATTAACATTAAACTGAACCTCTGGTATAAAATAGCTACGTGTTATTATTTCACTAGTTTTAACGCTAGAAAATCACAGTGAATTATAATGATACTCACAGTGAATTATAATGATACGCTTTAACACTTTAACACGTAAGCACACATTTTCTATTACCAGAACATCAGAATGACAATCCCCACGAATAATATTAACACATCTAGCGAAAATGGTTCTAGCCACTGCGTGCTTAGACTCCGGAAAATTATGAGCGACAACTGATAACTGATTTAGAAAGACACAGCTTATATATCATCATGGATGTATGATCTCTAGAGGATGCTAATTTTCACATTACCATGTGAATCGGGAGAATCGTGAACAGAGTTCCCCAGATAAAAGGTTTTACGGTCGTTGCTAATCAACATCAGAAGAATTCTCACGTCTAACGGGGTTCTCGAAGATTTTTGCCCGCGACATCAAAGCCACACGGGAAATTCCCGGCTTTCCTAAGTACGAACTTCAAAGGGTCTTCGGTTTCTTCACGTGCTGCCTGTCAGGCATCGCATGATTGACAGGTAAGCTCGCGTGAGAAACTAGGTAAACAAACCTAATTCGCTACCTGTTATGACTGGCAGGTCGCGAAGTTTGTAAACTTTGCGATAGCCAGTGTTAACAGAAAAAGAGGCGTGGATTAAAAGGGTCTATGCATGGTTTTGCTGGCAAACCATAGAACGCTAACGTGGTCCGAAAGACTGTCAGATACTGTAGGCTATATGTCCATTATACGTCACACGAGATTACGTAGGCATGTCCAGATTTCAGCCATCCAGGTGACATTCATTCTTCTTGGTGTGTCAAGGTTACATACATACTACTTCAGGTGTGTCCAGATTATATACAGGTTGTCCAGGTTAGATACAGATAGTTCAGGTTACATACATACTATATCAGGTAGGTCCAGGTTTTATATATACCACTTCAGGTGTGTCTAGATTACATACAGGTTGTCCAGTTTACATACAGGTTGTCCAGGTTACATACAGGTAGTCCAGGTTACATAAGGTAGTCCAAGTTACATACACACTATATCAGGTGTGTCCAGGTTTCATACTTACTACTTCAGGTGTGACTAGGTTACATGCATATTACTTCAGGTGTGTTCAGATTTCATACATACTACGTAAGGTGTGTCTAGGTTACAAATATATACTACTTCAGGTGTGCCCAGGTTTCATACATACAACTTCAAGTGTGCCCAGGTACATTTCGCAAACCGTTATCTAAAAGCCTTACAGTTGTTCTCACGGTGAGGAATTCTGTACGACGTTATAAATAAAAATTATCACGTCCAATTAGAGACTAAACTTTTAATTTAAATTGACCATCGTGGTCTTCTTCATCACACAGTCAGTACACACTATCATCAAGTGTCGGTATTCATTTCCACATTTTGCAGTGGTCATGTTGAAGTATGGCCACGTGGAGTTCCCGGGGGTCTGGTGAAGAGACACAGAAAGAGGATGACTACCGCACCCTCAGGCATGTCTACACAAGTTGACTACTATGAGTTTGTGCATAGTGAATGACATCCTCATCAGACAAAACAAATTGCAACAGCAACTATCGCATCATCATCATGTTGCTGCTTTGTGTAAGCTTCCTGCGGGACCAGCTACAGTGTCGGCTGAATGCTCCGTAAGGAGCGCGGAGAAAAATGACGGTGAAGTTCAGGAATAACTAGACTGTTTGTGTGGCACCATGACTTTCTATATCTCACACTGACAGTGCTATAACGACGTATACTTGACACAGCAATAAAAACTTACTACACCGGTTGTGCGACAAAATGACTTTCTATATCTCACACTGACAGTGCTATAACGAAGTATACTTGACACAGCAATAAAAACTTACTACACCGGTTGTGTGACAAAATGACTTTCTATATCTCACACTGACAGTGCTATAACGAAGTATACTTGACACAGCAATAAAAACTTATCTAAACATTATCTATTCCAGCCTATCAGAACATGACAAGGGAAATAGAACGTAATAGATCACTGAACATTCAGAGTGCTTCATATATATGATATCTTTCATGATACATCTATAGGACTAGATCTGATAAGTACAGGAGGCTTTGTATACATGTAATTAATGATAGAAGGTTGAAGAAGTTGTTATCTGCTTCTCTGTTGATAACTCATGTGTCTATATATATATATACATATATATATATATATATATATATATATATAATATATATATATATATATATATATATATATATATATATATATATATATATATATACATACATATGCATGTCTGGTTCTTTCCATTAGTTTCACATAGGCGAACTTGTCATATCATACTAGCTAAAGCCAAAGTCAGTTTCGTAAGTCAGAAGTCGCATTTCTTTCGAAACCAAAATTAGCGTTCAAAATCCTTACTTCTTAGCATTAAGAAAGACAAAAATGTGCTCTTGTACAAACCAGTGAAACAGTGGACAATAAAAGGAAACTTATACAGAGCGTTACGACAGTAGGCAAGACGATCATCAGAAGTTGTTCCCTTTCTGCCAACTTGAGGCAGTTGTGAAAGTCTAATCTAATAATTTCCTTTAATCATAGCTAACGATGGGAATGATGAGCCATGTTGTGATAGCACTCAGCTGCTTTCTTGCATGGTGTGTTCCTTTATTCGTATCATTTTCTCTTCTGCTTGTTGTAAGAGCTTCTTTTCGCCCAATCTGAGGTACCGCCACATGGAGCATGGCCACTTTGTGCGATCGACATCTTCATCCACCCAGGTTGCTGGATTTATGTCCAATGCCTTCATGCCACTCTTGTACACATCTTTGAACCCCAGCTGCGGTCGCCCAGCTGTTCCTTTTGCATTTCTGCCAGTTTTCTTTGAGGATGCTATCCATCTTCCATACAGCGGACATAGCCAAGTCTGCATAGTATACACTGTCTAAGCAATGTGTATATATGCTTTGAAATACCAAGGAATGGGCGTAGACACATTAGATTCTAGGAATTGAGCCCTTTTTCTTGCTTATGGGAAAGTCAAATTATTGTTTTGTATAAACTGCTGTCCTGAATTCCGTACCCCGTTGCGGTTGTTCCAGACCCAGCATGCCTTTTCCGGTGTGGACATTTTATACCCACTATTTATCATGATTTTCCTTTTCGCTCCTTATGGAGCATAGAACCATCACTGTAGCTGGTCCCCTTACATGAAGCCTACACCACACATTCAAATGTGCTTGCAGCAGTGGTTTCTGTAACAGTCTGTTTGACATGATGAGGTTGCCAGTCCCATGGGTAACCTCATATTAATCGCCTTGTACGACACGCCTCAGTCGACATAATTCTTTCTTTGTCTCTTCAGAGATACCCATGATTGGATGATATTTGATTTGGATGATAACCGTAATGATCATCAATATATTTAAAATCTCAGCTTTTTCTGTCAGTAACGCAAAGGGATGCAACTTTGGTTGAAAGTTAGACATTAATTGTATTGTTTCCCTTATGTGTATTCTCCCGAAAATAGCAACACTTACCAAAGAACAATGCGCAAATGACGGTGTGCACACAAATAAATTTATAGAATGTGTGATCCCGTATACACACATTGGGATCCTCGTTGCTGCTACGTAGTTCGTGTACTGTAGTGATGCACAGTGGTTTAAAAAAAAATACTTTTGAAAAAGTAAAATTGCCGTTAGGTATTGATGCTTTTGAATTTAATTCCCGTCTTATGACGGGCTTTTACACTAGTATTTAGAGAAACATGAACTGTATAATACGATTTAGGCAGGAGTGGAAATAAGAGTCACTCTATGAAAATAGTTACTGACGATCATCGCATTTGCTGGAGATATGAAAAAAGATGAAAGGATAAATGAGTATAAATAGAACTATGTGAACGAACCTCAGCCCTGTAGTAACGTAGTGCGATAACAATCGCAGAAAAAAATTATCATCGTTGTAACAGGTTCACCTGACATGATTCATATCCTTAATCGCCAGATGTTTTATCACCACGCCACGTTATCAGTACCTATTTGCCGAGTCTGCAGGCTACACACTTAACACACGTATAGCACAAACCAGTACAAACACACAGCCCGGCACATTCACAGAAAACGCTGGATGCATAAATGATAAAGACAGAAAATCACATTCCAAACACGGTGGAGGGAGTACAGTACAATCATATAATAAACACAATGCATGGCAGTACAATCATATTATAAACAAGGTGCAGGACAGTACAATCATAGTATAAACACGGTGTAGGATAGTACAATCATATAATAAACACGGCGCAGGATAGTACAATCATATAATAAACACGGTTCAGGATAGTACAATCATATAATAAAAACGGTGCAGGATAGTACACTCCAATACCATAATTCCCACCGTAAGTACGTCGGTTGGTCGGTCATATCATGCACGCCGTCATTTGCGCACTTTTCTATTTTCGAGAGAGTACATTAACTTTCAACCACAGTTTATGGGTACAACTGCGGTTGAAAGTTAGACAATAATTGTATTGTTTCCCTCTGTTAAAAATGTACTTGCGCATGTGCTTCTTTATAGGGGCAGGGGGTGTCGAAGGTAGTACCGCCCCGAGTGCCAAGTACTTTACGAACGCCTCTGCTACACACTATAATTAAAAACCTGTCAATTTTGACGGGTTATTTCTAGTCATATAATAAACACGGTGCAGGACAGTGCAATCATATTATAAACACTGTAGAGAAAAGTACAATCATATTATTAGCGTTATATAGAAAAGAACAATCATATTACAAGCACAGTACAAAATTGTATAGTTTTACAAAACCATGGGTAGAGGACAGCAGTGCAGTCATATTACAAACACGGTGCAAGGAAGTGCAGTTAAACTACAAAAACAGTGCAGGACATTAAAAACAAGAAACAGCACAGAACAATCATTAAAAACGGTGCTTTCAGTACCGATTAATTATACATCATGAGGCTGTCAGCCCCATTCTTAACCTCATATTAGTAGTCTCTGCGCTGGCGATCGGGTGATCCAGGTTCAATTCCGGTCGAGTACATTTGAAGCAGTGTTGTCGACCGGGATTTGGACTGCATTAATTCGACCCTAGGCGGGGGACATTTGAAGGTGTGTCGTCGACCAGAGACTGGAAGAATAACCTGAACGGCTCCTGAGCCGACCCAGCTCTAATGGGTACTCTCCGAAAGACGGCGAGTATCTGCCTGAATAGCGAGAGGACACCTTTCAGCTTACAGGGAAAATAGGATACTCACGTAAAAATCAGTCTCAGGCTAGACATAATAACCTGAGATTTCGCCTCGAGTAATAGCGGGCGTACGTCAAAAAAAAAAAAAAGAAAAAAAGGAGTCTCTAAGGGCATACTTAAAAGCAGCAGTAGTACTATTGCACATTTGTCTCTCTCAAGAACCCCCGGGAGCGTGGAGCGTTCTTGACGTATTATGTTGTGTGTGTATCTTTGACATATGCTTGTGTCGGTGTGCACGAATGCATGTTTAGGTATGTGTATAATTTGTAAGCACGGGAGCCGCGCTGGTGTAATGGTTACAACGTTGCGCTGGCGACCAGGTGTGACCGCTTGGCCTTTCACGCAAGCTTTGTCCCTCCTACTTTAACGCTAAGCGTTTATATGTGCTAGAAGATGATACATGTAAGAATGACAGACCTTAAATGCAAATAAGACGTTTTTACACAAAACGCAGCATTCATTCAAAGTTCAGTTGCCGTTACTGCTCTGACAGGGCAAACGTAGGTCAGTCCCAGATAATAATGAATGGGTTTTATAAGCGCGAAAGTGGGAAATGAATGTTTGTGTGATCTGGTTTTTTTTAATCCTATTGTTAAGTTGGAAAAGATCACACATGTGAAAATAAAGTCGAAATAACAGAATGTCGTGTGCAAAAAGGTCGAAAAGCTGAGGAGAGGAGTGCAAATGTTAATTATTGTGCCGTGTG
This sequence comes from Oreohelix idahoensis, assembly GCA_024509875.1. Lineage (NCBI taxonomy): Eukaryota > Metazoa > Mollusca > Gastropoda > Stylommatophora > Oreohelicidae > Oreohelix > Oreohelix idahoensis. The sequence goes on along the minus strand of JAMPIV010010094.1, from coordinate 105,433 downwards.
AAAAAAGGACGGGTCGTGTGGAAAAAGGCGGGAAAAAAGAAGAAATAGTATAAATAGAAGAGTTGTGGGCGATAGGCAGAGATTTTAGGATGTATGATTCCAAGGATACCATGATTTTAGACTAGAGGATTTTTACAAATAGCGTTAGGAGAACTTCGTCTTTGAGGATACCAAGACAAGTTTTTTCTTTAGTAGACAGGTGTGTATATTATTCAGCTGGATTATAGATTGTTCATTTTGGATAAACAACCATCATTTTGTGACATTTACAGTGTTTGTCTAATGTCATCAATAAACTCTAATATAATTTTCTACATTTGCTGTTTGTGGAAATTTACAGTAATTTCTTTCGGATACGTTGTTGTGCTGAAACTGTTTTGCTTATCACCAAAACTCAAAGGGAAGAACATTCCTGGGTTGAAATAAGTTAACAAAAGGTCAAGTATCACCATCTCTGGCGGAAGGCCAGTTATCACTTGAACCACAACAACATATGAAGGATTAACTCTGACTAAATAAAATCAATATAACTACTAGTGCCGTATAAACATACACGGCCACACAGGTATTCAAAGTTCAAGCCCGGGCGTCAGCATTTGAAGAAGTGTCAACGACCGGGATTTTGCCTGAATAACCTGAACGGCTCTTGAGATAAACCCTCTGTGGATGGGAAGGAGCGAAGCTCCTGACCGGGTTGGAAGGAAAGTCCACAGGCTCCCCAGCCTCGCCATGACATGTCATTGGGCCGAAGGGCTGAAAACACAAATGTTGCTCGTTAGGGGAAAAAAAAAAATAATAATTTGTAAGTGCTTGGGTGTGACTGTATGGTATAGGGTGTATGTATTCATGTGCCCGTCCGTATATGTCGTGTGTTCCAGAAGGAAAACGAAAGTAAGGACGGTTAAAAAACCACCTTGCGGAGAACAGTGGAGGCGGAAATGCTAGGCGTGAACTTAGAGCTGGGCACCACACGAGGGATGGCTGTTGACTGGGCAAAGTGGAGACAGTTTGTTGCGGCCGTACAAGACGCCACTAGGCGTGATGGCCACTGATTGCTTTGTCAGTCAGTGCCCGAGACACAAAGAAGAAGAAGAAGAATATGTAGTGTGTGTGAATTCGCTGGGCACTTGTTTATGTGCGACGTTTGTGTGCATCTGTGATGTGTCTGTGTTATGTGCGCGTGAATGTGCGGCATGTATGTTACGCACTTAAGGTGTGTTACTTATATAAGGTTATACAGACTATACACATATGCATGATATAATAACAAACAATCATCCGATTTCTTCTTTAAATACCCCCTCCTTTGTGTGATGTCAGGGGGCAGATCGGAGCATTGATGGAGTTGTCCTTGTGTAATGAAGATATTAACTACCAGCAAGTCATTATCAGCTTTGGTAGAGAGTGTAGAACTTGGGGCAATGTGAAAGCGGAAATTGAAATTAATCAACTGATACTTGATCGTGCTGGGGATAATAATGCCATTGTGTATACTGATGGGTCTGTGATCCGTGGTGAGAAATCAGGTTGGGGCTTCTCTACTAGGGTAAAGGGCAGAATCGTCGCCGAACATAGCGGGACGTACACGATAACTTCCAGCATGAGAATGGATGTAGAGGCAGCTACTGCATCCTTAAGGTGGCTAACTGAAACTTCAGTAACAAAGGCAGTCATTGCGTCAGATTCTCAGTCCATGGTTCGAAACGTTCAAAATGGTTGTCTAAGGCATGAATGGAAAACCTCCATAGAAGCTTCTAATCTACAGGAGCTGGTGTGGATCTACTGTCCTGGTCATGCAGGGGTACGCGGTAATGAAAAAGCTGACAGACTACACCAAGAGCACCAACAGTGGGGACACTGGATATGCATAAGGGAGAGATAGTGAGAACGTTTAATGATCACCTGTTAGAGAATGACACTGCAATAGATGAATCATCAAGGTTAAGACTGTTGGAATGTGGCATCAAACGTCAGGCTAGCAGAGATGGACGTTTGCGAGGATGCATCCGTCGTGTTTATAACCAATGAGCTACAGGAACAGTTATCATTCACACTCTTCGAAACATACGGAGGGAGACTGAGCGCCTATGGGTTTGCCTGTAGTGCAATGATGTCGATTCTGTTCAACAATAACAACGAAGATAGTCCTTAAAAACAAACCAAACCACTTAGCATTGACTACTAAAGAGCGGCGTGCTCAGCGGCCCCATTTAAACAACTACTTTGTGAACGAATATGGAAGTAAATGGATCAAAGTGGTATCATAAACAAAGCAGAAAGTTCGAGTTAATTCTAGTGCCTCAATACGAACAAGAAAAAGTGCAACGCTATCTTTTATGACTCTGGACCGTGTCATATTTCACATTCATAAAGTACTACCAAGACTTCGCCGGTGTTGAACCTGAGTTTGTGCAATAAAAAATATATCCCCCGCTTAGATAAGATATCCGTTATATAAAGGTTGATCGCTTATCGCTAGTGGCCTCACATAACAAAGAGATACGCAGTAATAACACCAGAAAATAATCACCCACGCCCCATTCTTCCTGTTGTTAGAGTTCAGGCCCTTTGTGTAGGGCAGGACATTTATCGTTCTATCTCTCTGTTCATGAAACACAAGGGAAGACCTCAAACGATTGCCATGATTGTCGTTCTTAGATTAGAAGTGCTGATAAGCCACAGTTGCGTCTGGCCAGATTAACACAACCAACACTGGAAACGATACACCATATACAATGAAATAGTCGCGGGGGAACATACGGACACACAGTGGCGTAACTCAAGGGAGCGACGGGCACATTTGACCCGGGCCGCACAGGTCTAGGAGTCGGCAAATAGATATTTTTTTATCTACCCGTACAATCATTCGTTCACTCATACATTCACTTGCATATTCACTCACTCATTCATTCACTCTCTTATGCTTTCAGTTATGCTCATGTATTCACTTACACATTCATTCAGTGACGTATTCATGTATTCACTTACACATTCATTCAGTGACGTATTCATGCATTCACATATACGAACTCATTCATTCAGTCAGTCACTCATTAACTAATGCACTCATTGGCCGATACACTTACTTACACATTCACACTTGCATTCAATCATGCATTTGCTTAAACATTCACTCACTCACACATGCGTTCACTCATTCTTGAGTCTATTCACTCTCTTACTCACTCACAACTCACACACTCGGGCACTTACTCACTAACTGTCATGTTTCAATTTACCAATTCGTGTCAGCTGATAGAAACTCTAATGTACCTAGTGATCTTTGCTCTAGTCAAGGAAGTAAAAATACCAGGGCTAAGAATGTCAGTGATTTGTTATTTCAACACCGGTGAATTATGGCGTGGCATAGGTTGAGCATATACAGGGACCTGCCGATTTAATGTATCTACAACATCTTGTTTTGTTTGAGAGATAAATTTAATTAACAGCAAAATTAATATTCAGTTATGACTTATAATCATCAAATACAAGTATTAGTTACTACTCGTACTTTTATTGATGGTTAGGTGGAGGCTGATGACGGGGACTGCGGTAAGACGTGGTGTATGGCGAATTAATATGAAAACAAAATTGAAAATAGGTCATTCGTCGTACAAGGACAAAAGATAAAAAAAAATAACCAACGTTGCGGCCACAAGGCCTTCGTGAGGGAAAGAAAAGAGCGAGAGGTAAGTAGAGAACATAAATAAAAGTAGGTACTACCCGTAAGGTTCGCTAAGACCTAGTTTAGCTAATTAGGTCGACCAGAGAAAACAGTCAAACAGAAAAACTCGTTGTTCATGTTACCAAATGCACCGAAAAGCAGAAACAAAAAATGTTCCATATCCTCTGTTGTTGCTTCAAGTAAAAGTGAATAACTAGTCATCATTTAGAATTAATTCTTCATATCGTTCACAAATTTATATTTTTTGTATGTTTATGTGAACGAGACCGATAGCTGATGAATGATATCAGGTCATACACGTTTATTCTATACCAGTGTTTCTCTACCTTTTTGTGTTCACGGCACACTTTTCAATTTTCTAAAAATTTGTGGCACACCTATCTGACCTCGCGCCTGAATAAAAAATTACAGTGATATATACTACATTAAATACACTAATTTGTGGGTACTTTAGTATAAATAAAACTCTCAATTCAATTTTCTTTTAATTGCTGAAAATAATTTTGAAGTATATCATTTTTAATCAAAGCAGTTAATAGCTCAAATTATTATTGAATGAATTCAAGCTGTAAGATCAGTTTTATATTACATGATCACTAAAAATATACTTCATGTAGTAAATTTACATGATTTTTGTGGCACACTTTGATAGGCGCGGCGGCACACTAGTGTGCCGTGGCACACCACGTGAGAAACACTGATCTATACAATAGAATGTGTGCTAAATTCATTTTCTGCGTTTCTTTGCAGTTGGTATCAATAATACAAGTGTTTAATAAGCCTTCGGTTTTCTTTTTCCATTGTTGCTCAAACCCGGAGGTGGTGCGAGAGATGAAAAGAATAACGTAGGAATGCGTCAATGTTGAAGGCCTGTACTTCAGATGAAGCTTAAAGGGTGCTCAATGAATTGTGTGCGCGGTCACTTTCTGGCAACTCAATTTACGGACTTTGTTACAACAAAATATAGTCCGGCTTCGGCATACACTCGGATTGTGTGACAAGCGTTATCTCTGTTATCTTCATATCGGCATATCGTTCTTGTATTAATATCAGTCACGCTACCTGATATCATCTGGAATTTTTTTTTCTTAGTAAAATGACTTTATCAAATTTGTTTTAGAAAATTCATGATCTAGTATTCCCATTAGAAATACCTCTCTTGTTCTTTATTACATTCTCTCACCTTCTAAATAATACACGTACTTATTTTCTCAGCCGCATGCATTTGTCGTGAGAAATTCTAATCCACATATATAAATTCGAAAGTAAATGTAAGGCCTAACGAATTAATTCAATAAAAGGAAAGAAGAATGGTAAAAGAACAGTGCGGTCACAATAGCATACGCCTGTGTTATAGAACGTCATACTAGCTAAACAAGAAATCCCCTTTTTCTACTTCGTCTGCATAATTGTAACGCTTTCACGTTTGCTAGTAAAGCCTACTGCATAAAATACACGCGTTTCTAAAAATAAAACTGGTACTGTGTTTCTTAGAAAACCTTGTGATAGACACACTGCGTAATGACCTAGATTTAATATTACATTAATGTCATTATGCACTACGGAAACTAAAAGACAGACGGGCTTAGAAAAGAGAGAGAGAGAGAGAGAGAGAGAGAGAGAGAGATGTACGGAGGAACGCAGGCAATACTACCACGTCGTCTTGCGATATAAAAATTAATGCCACCCCACGCGAAAGGCATGCAGGCTTGTTTTTTTTCTTCAAATAAACAGTGACAAAAAACACTACCAATACGAGGTAAGGTTTTAAAAAACATGGTTAATCCTTATTAGGAAACATGACACAATACTGTTTTACGTCTGAAATCCTGACATTAGCCTGACAGTACAGAAGACACCCCATCGTATAGAAGTGAACGGGTGGTAGAAGAAAATACATATTTTGAACGCAGCCACTTAGCTCCATTAAACTTATATATTTGGGTGCCTTAGGACTTGCTGACAAAGAATATGTTAGGTGTTAAGCAAATAGTCTAATAATTAACAAATTATAGCCAACATATTATAGTGGTGTTGTCTGACAACACAGGATCATATTTGCTCATAATGGCGTGTTTGGACACTGCTTTAGAGGAAATGAGGCCACCACGTTAGATCCGATTTGATTGGCTAGAATAATATGTAAGGCGAAACATGATTAGTCGACTGCTAATACTATTTTTGGTTGTTAATGGAAACGGTAGGAAGGGTACTTTTTTTCAAAGGCTTTTGTAAACATGGTCTCATTGGCTAGACCATTTAATATAGTCAATTAGGAGCGTCAGTTCAGTGCCACTTTTTGAAAATAAACTTTGTAGAAACAAGTGCGTTGAGAACCAGCTCACATTTTTCTAATAAAAGCCTGGGACAGAGGCAGATCGGAATTGTGCCATAACTCATCGCCAGTCAACGTACTTGTTTAATATTTCCTTGAATTGTGGTAAGCTAGACATATTTGATCTCTTTTAGATGAAAATTGAATGTGAATTGATAATTTATGTCTGTATGTGTGTGGTTCAGTAACAAACATGAGGCAAAGCCTAGATATTGCTCCACCATGGAAAAAACTTGTCGGAGAGGAGTATAACTGCATGGGATTGCCAAATAGTACTATGACACCTATCTTATTTAATAGAAGGAAATAATGCTGGAATTGCAGAGGCGTTGTAACCATTAGGGAGAGGAATACTGATGTATATTGTTTCATGAGAAGCTAGCAGTTGGCCTACCGCGCTGAACTCTGTGTTTGTTATGTATTGTGCTTCAGTGTGGAAATGGATTATAAATTAGTTCTGAAGTAGGAGGTACAACCTTCTTGTTTCAGGGACCGTGGTACTAAAGTATTAAAGCAGCACCTGGTCTGAGTTTTGCTGAATCCAGAGGCTGGTAGCATACTCCTTGGTCAAGATATCGACCAGTGTTGTTTCTCAAGAAAACGGTGAAGCAAGCGAGCAGAGAAGTCAGTTATCCTGCCGCCCACACAGAAGTTAAGATTTCGTTGGCCAGAGCAGCTCAATCTTGTTACCCCCCCCCCCCCCCCCCCCTCTAAAATTGACTGTACATTAAATCAAGAGGGACAGTTATTTGTTTCAAATAAAAGAAACTGTGAACCTTTCCAATATTATTTCCACCAGAAACAAACACTTGAAGTCATGATGACAAACAACAACCTAGCTTGAAAAGCCAGTATTACCTCATAGTACTACATCACAACTTACACACATATTGTAATAATAATATATGTCAATACAAAGATCCTATCTATAAATTGTGTACATACAACTTGTGATTACATTTGATTGTGATTCCTGATTCACTTTGTAGTTGAATCAGGATATCTATTATTGAAAGGAATTAATACATATTTTAAAAGTTACCACTTGACTTATTAAGATAGTCTTATAGAGTGTTCTATGTATGTGAGTGTCACAGTGTTGTAAAGTATTGTGGATTAAATTAAATTGTTTATCTGTCTGTTGGTTGTTGTGAATATACACTTCATCACTATCATAACCCTAGACATTCAACGTAGTCATCACAATATTCCAGAATAAGTCTGACTGAGGTCTAAATGTGGTAGCAAAGTAAGGTCATCTGTAACACACCACACTTATTAGATACAGATACCTTCACAGCTGATCTCAGTCAGTACACTAAGTCCCCTATAAATATTTATATCATCCCACTTTACCACAGCATTTTCAATTAATACCTGTCTGTATTTCTGTCTTACATTTATTACAATGAACAAATTTGTGTCCGTCGTACTGTTCATCAATTCGTCTTTTTGTTAAATAGTCCATTATTTATATCTTTCTCTCACACACACTCTCTTTCTCTCTTTTAAGCATACACACACACAATGTCTTACTCAGTCCATGCTTTTCGCTCTCATACGCGATCACTCACTCAGTATAGCTAACGTTCACTCACTCTTTGTATGACGTTTCTCCACATACACTTTTACCTCATGTCTAATGTCACACAATCATTTTATTCATTTTTATCTTTCTCTCATACAAAATATTCAATCGTTTAATCTCTCGGTACTATATATCCACTCATCTAATCTCTATACTATCTGTCCATTTATCTTATCTCTATCCACTCATTTCATACACTTATTTTTATCCCCCTCACACAACAATTCAAATCACACATCAGGTTTACTCCCTTTAAACAGTACAGGATAAGTACATTCCATACCCATGTCTAGAGGCAGACTCACATGATATGGACAGGGAAGTTAAACCGTGTGCAGTTGTTTATATGCTGCGTCTTCCGTAACGTATGTTTATATGTATGTGTGAAGGGAAGACAAAAACATAAGGCAGGAACTACTGTGTTGGTCTTTTTTTCTATTTTGCATTAATGAACACGTGACACAGGGATAAAGAAGGAAACATCCACACATAAAAGGAGTTATCTATACATATTAATAACATAAATGTGACCCTTTCATCTTCTTCTTCTTCATGAGGCACATTCCTCTCTTTCCTTATCACATTCCTATCTTTCCTTATCACATTCCTCTATCTACCTATCACATTTTGCCACAAAAGCCCAAAATGTCGCTCATTTTGGCTTATTTAATTTCAAACTATAAACCATTAAATAAATGTCAATTAAACATATCACTAACTTTTATTCTTACTCATAATAAAATGTCATACAATAATGTTAAACGTGAGATAAAATCCACTAAAAGTTATCAACGAATTATTTCTCTTCGTTATCGTTATCGCCCTGTAAAGTAAGATGATCCTCCATTGTACGAACTAGAAATCCATTTTACTTCCAGATCGACATCGTGTATTGGTAAGGTGTGTATTACATTATATTTTTTTTTTAAATGTATAATTAAAACAACAATTTAAACCAGTAACAGGTTATGACATTTATCCGATATTTCAGCGGAGATTATAATATTAATATAAGTTGTCCACGAGGGAGTTGTAAAATATTGTGGATCTAAGTAGACTATGAGGATGGAGGATGCAAACTCTATTTTGCACCGATATAATTGATGAAAGAACCCGAGCATCACACGGATTTTTGGGTGACGTAACATTTTTCTTATCGTCACACTTCGTCACAAAACTTTAATCACTCTCTCCCTCACTTAGTGATGTCATATATGGACAACAACTTAAGTTTTATTATCATTCTCCAAAGTGAAAATACAGATATTGATGTTTCTCAAAATTGGAGATAAGAAAGAATCAAGCAGATAATCTACGAAAGAGAACCCTCAAACGATTGCCTTGCAACAGTATTAAAAATAGTACGGATATCGATTGTCTAATGTAAAAAAGGTACGGATAGATGACGCATACACGCAGGAAGCTAACCTTTTGGAGTGTAACTTGTAAGACCCTATAAGTTATCTGTAATCAATTGTATCACTTAGCCGGCTGCAGGTGTACCTAGATAAAAATGGGCAAGTTCTTACAGGTCCACATACACAAATGTGACCTTAGAGCGCTTAATCTTCCTAGACATTGATAAGAGATCAGATATAAAATTTAAAAATAAGAAAAATGTGAGAAATTCTTGTTTCAACTACAAGATCGATTCCGTGCTTTTATGTTCTGGATCATTCTGAGCACACTCAGCATCGGTGTCACCATCGTCACGCTGAGCTATAATCATCAATATAAACAACATCGTTGTCAACATTACCAACATCGCTACCACCACAACTGTCGCTGTTAGGAACATAACTATCAACATTCTGTCACCACTATCAACATTCTGTCACCACTATCAACATTCTGTCACCACTATCAACGCGTTGTTGACATCATCATCGTCTTTGTCACCTGAAACAACATGTTGTTACCACCACCAACATTTTATTACAGTCACAGCTATCAAAACCTCTGCCACAGCTGTCAACACTTCTGTCACACCTATCAACACCTGTCACAGCTATCAACACCTGTCACAGCTATCAACACCTGTCACAGCCATCAACACCTCTGTTACAGCCGTCAATACCTCTGTCACAACTATCAACACCTTTGTCACAGCCGTCAACACATCTGTCACGGCCATCAACACCTCGGTCACAGCCGTCAACACCTCTGTCACAGCTATCAACACTTGTCACAGCTATCAACACCAGTCACAACCATCAGCACCTCTGTCACAGCCGTCAATACCTCTGTCACAACTATCAACACCTTTGTCACTGCCGTCAACACATCTGTCACAGCCATCAACACCTCTGTCACAGCCGGCAACACCTCTGTCAAAGCTATCAACACCTGTAACAGCTATCAACATCTCTGTTAGAGCTACCAACACCTCTGTCACAGCTATCTGTGACGATACGGTTGTGCGATCTCACGTCCACTCCGTCAGTATCCTTTTTTTCTTCATTTTTCTCTTTCTCCCATTCAATTCGCTTATTATTTGGCAATTTTTTGCCCTTTCATTCATTATTTTGCTCTATGCTGAATCTAGTAGGGTGAAGTTTCTAACACTCTACTCCCCTACAGACGTATCTGCTTTACACACAGAATTTTTTACGTTCTTCAAGGTAAACGCGATAATACCAGGTAATTATACCGGTCATACGCTTATCTATTCTCTCAGTCTGACCACCCTTTGACACGCGACGGTCCAAAATTTGACCCCAGTTAAGTTCTGATGACTGTGTTGACACAAGCCTGTATTGTGCGTACGACGAAAGAAGACGACATTGTTTCACCAGACATCTGTCTGGCGGAGGCACGCAGATAAAGGAGATAATTGGATAATCGTCTCATCTGAGCCATTTTTGTATCATGATTGCAGATAAGATGGCAGAGTAGACATCTGGGCAGAATTATTACCGCATGATTAGACAGAGGTCACGCGTGGAATATTAAAATTAATATTTTAAAACACGCGAGGAGATATTTTAAAAGAAACACCCACCCAAACAGTGCTAGAGAGGTTTGACTGGTTTGAAGTGAGATGCCGGAATATACAATGAATTCTATTGGAACATTCGGCGGAAACACAATCTGTGATTTGAACTGAGAATGAGAGATATAATCTAGTGAACTCAGAGGCACAGAACAGACAGCTTCGCAAATTCAACCGAGCAACTCCCAAAAAGCCAGAAAGAGAAGGATCGGACCTAGAATTCCTATATGAAAAGTGACAAGTCGACAGTATTTATACAACACTGAAACCTTAAGAGTAAACCCACATATTTAAATACACAGACTGTAAAACTTCAGGGACCAGGACTTTATAAATACAAGATTGGAAACCTAAGAATTGGATCATCAGTCAAAAGAGAAATAATATCCCAGACCAAGTGTATCGCAGAACACCCGTCAAAGAGGAATTACTAGTTTCCCAGGCCAAGTGAATCAAAGAACACCGTCATAAGAGGAATTTCTCAGACGAAATTGATTCGAGAGCATATGCACCGAAATTGTTCGTGTCCATCTGAAACCTGTGCAGGGAGATCGTGTATTCCCAAAATTTGGGGCAAGTTGTGAACATCTCTGTCACAAATGTGGATTTCACATGGTTTCTTGCTAAGTGGTTAGATATATGAGGTTGGCAACCTCAACATACGAAAATAGTATATTCATGAACCACTACAGCAAGAGCTGGTGATTTTTTCTGGCTAGTCGTGCGGAAAAACCCGACAGCAGAGCTGACCCCAGACTCCGACTGGACCAGGGATGACTACATCATATGTGCCTCAAGTGTAGCATATCATTTTGTGTAATTTTAGTAACTTGTTAATGTTCAATTAGACACAAATCATTGCTCGCACTGTCCAGACACATTGTCCCAGTTAATACCCAGAGGAATATTGGTGAATTGTATTCATCTTTCCTGAGTTGCACTGTGTAAACTCAGGAATTTAACTCTTCTGAGAGAGTAAAATTGGTGGGTGGACAACGAGAGGATGCACCTGTTAAATTTTCAACTCAGTGTACTTAGCTTTCTATTTTTGTCTAAAAAAAGTACGTGGTTACAAGCTATCAGACTGTATGAAGTACTGAAATTACTACGCCACTCGTGTGAGAGAAGTACATTCATCACCAGAACAACGTGACGAAAACCTAGGCGGCAGGACTCACTCATACAAGCTAAGTGCTAACTAAAAGGCTCCAGCAAAAAGGACATTTCAGTTAAACTTTAAGTATAAAGTTAAATTCCCACCTACGTCTCAATGACGAGAACCTTATATCCATCAAAATTCCACTAATCGTTCCATATTTATTTTAACCTGTTAAAGACTAATTCACTATTAAATTTGTTACCTGTTGTTTTAAAACTAAACAATAATAGTTGATACAGTTATATGTAATAAAAAAAACGTATGAGCCAGAATATTATATATATATATATATATATATATATATATATATATATATATATATATATATATATATATATATATATATATATATATATATATATATATATATATATATATATATATATATATATATATTGTAGTAAAATCTGCGAGAATAATCGCTCATTTCAGTAAGATTTTAGTCATAAAATGATAATAAATAACCTAGCCCGCATGTGTCTGACGGTTAGCATCTTCGACGCCAGCAACGCTGCCTTTTGTGCAGTGCTAAGGCCTATAGAGCGATTCCACAGTAAAAATCTAACACGCGTTTTAGTTTCGGTTTCGAAAACATGCTACCAACATTTAACATTTTGCCAGATCTGCTGCATACATTTGGCAGCCAAGACTTATAATTAACGATTTTGCGGAAGTATGCCGCCAAACTACTATCTGAATTAACGTATTCTGTCAACTTTAACGCAAAAATCAGTAGCAATCCTTACATTTTTTGGTAGTGTTACACGATACAATACAAATTATTAACGCCTATTCTTAACCCGCCATGAACAACCCCGCTTCGCTTGACACAGTCCGCCATGCATATATACACGCTGGAGCAAAGCCAAAACACGCAGACAATTTTATTGCCTTCTCGCGGTAATGTTTTTGACGTCACAAAAACAAGTTAGTTATTTGAAAAATACATGCTAGCGAGATGGGGAGAGGGGAAGATGGCCGTCTTGTGTAAAATATTTATTTGACGATGACCGGTGACAAAATTGAAAATCTAAAACCATAATGAAACTGAACATAAAAATATATGTTAGTATAGCTTAGAATTCACTGAGCAAGAATGTGTTTTAAATAATATGATAGTCCCAGTATTACCCAAATTATTGAGAAAATACTAAATGTCAACGGACGCACGACTGTTGTTCCTGCTTGTTTTTTTCATAACGTTAGTGGGGACACCGTCTTAGAAGAGAGGCATTGAGGAAATTCAAATTCGCTTGGGTAACAAGAGTATAAGAGGAGAGGGGAGCGGTAGGAAAATTGTTACCAAAAACTAACATCGTTTTGCATTGGCATAACTAAAGCGGACTGGCCAATCGACTACCAGACGCAGAATATGTTTGGAATTATTTTTGTTTTTCAAAAACTGCATTTGAATTCTGGTAATCGCAAGCTTTCGATTGGCCAGTGCTACTAAATATTAGCAAAAAGCTTTCACTATTCATTGCCAGTTGAACTGTATTTTTTATTCAGATACGCTGAGAACAGCTGTGATAAATTTAAAAAGTAAATTAAATAACTATATGAGTATTTCACAGTCTGGACGGAGCAGAAGAAACTGAGGCCATTTCTTTGCAAAGTCAGCGTCAATCCATTTCTTTGCAAAGTCAGCGTCATTTGTTTATATTTCTTGATTTGTGAGGTTTCGTTTCCTGTTGCCAGCTGGTGACAGGAAACCTGAGGAGTGACGATAACGCCAAGAAGTCTCCTACACTTTACGTATGCTGTCAAGAGATAACAGCAGGAGCTTGGGCGTGTGACGTGATATCGATATTTCTGCAACTACACAATATCTTATCTTTCAACAAAAAACCCCAGGTGATATGTTAAGGACCTGGGTACATCTGACAGTTTCGGTTTAAATAAACCTTGGTTTTTCAAGTCATACTCAGGACTTTTGTGGGGTATGATGACATTACAGCCCCTCATACACAGTGACTCTCCCTCTTAGAAGAATATAGTGTAAACTGTGAACATTCCAACAGGAAAGACATATATTAACATTGTAGTTATTTGGGCAGATTGTCCCCACAATTTTAGTTAATTTTTTTATATAAACTATCTTGTCCTCATTTTCAAAGACCTGTCCAAACGATATGACTGGACAGGCAAAATAAATTGTACAAAAAAAAAATTAATTTTAAAGAAAAACTTAACCACAGGTTTTATTCACTTCCTCATAGAAACTTAAAGTGTTTTTGTGTTGTGTACCATCATTTCATTTCCCCCCTAGACACTAGGTACATCATACACCAGACACTAGAGCCGAAATAGTGACTGTGTGAGATCTAGGGAGGTAGCGTTAGGTACCCTGCACATAATTCATCATCATCATTTATAGAGTCAGGGGCCTACATGTGCTTGACCTCACAAGGTTAATACATACACTGATTTCATTCTTTTAGGATACCATCATAACCTCCCCAGTAAAATCTAACTTTGCTACACACACACACACACACACACACACATATATATATATATATATATATATATATATATATATATATATATATATATATATATATATATATATATATATATATATATATATATATATATATTGTAGTGAAATTGACAGAGATACAACGGTAAAATTCCTCCAAGGATAACATTTAAGGATAAAAACATAATGCGTAGGCTGCTGATGTACATGATCGCCTAGACCGCGGGTCATCATCCCCCATAAAATTGACTTGCTAGACCGGAGGGGAACGGAGTATCAAAAGGGAAAAAAAATATGACTGGAAAGGCTAAAGAGACGCAATTGGGGGGGGGGGGGGGAATGGATGAAAGTAAAAAAATTCAAGTCCCCCAAATTGACACGAGGTACGGAATTGGACGTTTTGCGATACCAAGCGCTTGATTTGAATTTGAGCGGAAGAACGCAGATGTCTGAAAAAAAATTACAAAAATTAAAAAGTAAATTTTTCTTAATATTAATGTTAGGAATATAAAAATTAGCTGGCCAGATGGCCTATTCTGAGCAGTGAACGAATATGGTCTTAATTTTACAGACGGATAGATAATATTGAAAATAATGACAAAAGACAGTGTAGTTTACATCAGCCACAGACTGCATTGAATCTAACATATCGTTATTTGCACACAAAAACACGACCTTGGGGACGCAGGTGTTCAAATTTACTTGGCATAGAAGTGAAGGGACATTGGTGGTAGCTGTGTCTAAATATAACTTTTTACAACAAAAATTTGAAGGGGAGAGAACGGTTGGGTCAAAAATCGAGCACAATTTTGTAGAAACACAAGTAGAGACGGACAGACTAACAGATAACCATCCATACGTGACTGAAGCTTGACTGAAATGACTTTAGTGAGGAAATTTGAAATTAAAAATAAACCTCGGCAGTGATTGGCCACAGACAATCATATCATTAGCGCTCAGAGCGCATTTGGGGTCATTCTTCAATAATTGTTCAGTGTTAGACACAGATTTTAAAGTGTGGTGTTTTCCCATATGAAAGACAGTGAGTTAAATTTAGGGACGCCATCCTATAGCCAGCAGCTCAGCTGAGTTTTGCTAGCACTTCTGTGTTAATTATTCATAATCTGGTAAGATTGAAATTATTTCTTTATATATTTTGAATATTGTTTCATGTTCGAGTGATTTGATACTGCCATATCATAATCTAGCCTTACAAACAAGTAGGGATTTTGCTCTAGACCCCCCGCCCAAGTCAGGGTCTAGGGACTAACAATGTACCTAAACACCAGCAAGGATTATGCAAGACCGATCAAGAGTTGAGAATAAGGAAACATATTACCTATCCTCTTTTAGGGTAGAAAACTAATAATTATTTTTCAGAATCTATAGTCTGGGAGGATCTATCGGATGTAAACCCACCATGGTAACTGTGCTGTTTGGTCAGAGAGATCTGACCTGTCTGTATAATGTGGTTGTTGTGTCAGTGTGGTGTCCAGACGTGGGTAGAGAATAGATTTTGACACATGGCCCATACTTTGATTGCAGAGCTGCGAGTTTCTGTCGTCCACGAAGAAGTATCTATTCGGGTGGTGATTTACACAAGTGTATCTGTGCAGTCCTTGTGACAGAGACCACCATTATTGCCCGCCAGCACGGAGAGGTGGGACCACCTGATTTCAGCACCAGAGCTACAAATACCAGATGAGTGAGCCTCTGGTCTGCTGGATATTCACCAACCCCATTTAGTTGCAGATACCCCATAAAAATTCCCACCATTTTCTGGACACTGTGTAGTCAATATAGACAGGTGTGATGAGACCACCCCAACAGCACAGACAATAAATATCCTCCCTAGTAGCTGACTACCAGAACATTTTAATAAAACTAACTATTCTAGTACTTAAATATGTTCACTTTTGCATTTATTATGTAACATTCCATGCATAATTTTTATAAATTTTAAATCCGTCTTTTAAAACAAGTTCTGGTCAAAATAAAACTTGATCCAGAACAAATAAATGTAATATAATTATATCAAAAACTTTACACACGTGAGTTAGTTCAGTGTATTGTAACACTTGTTAATCTTATTAGTCTTGTTAAATATCTATGGGTATATTTATAACTATCACACCACAGTACACATCATAACCCTAGACACTTTACGCAGCTACATTCATTAAAAAAAAAAAAATTAAGTGTGAGGTCGTAGTGGTAGCAAGAAAGGCCTTCTGACAATTCTCAATTACATTTTATCTCAGGAGCCTTCACAGCTGGCCTCATGTCATGAAATATTCTAATCCACATATATAAATTATTAGGTAAATATGAAGCCTAACAAATAAAATTAATAAAGAGAAGAGCAATGGTAAAATGACAGTGCTGTCACAAGGAATGTACTCGAAATCCCCCTTGTTTTCTGCTTCGTCTGCAAATTGTAACGCTTTCACGTTGATATAAAAGCTTACTGTATTATTACCCGCTTTCTTCAATGAAACGTGTGCTGTATTTCTTGGAAAAGCATTGAGAGGCCCTGCGTAATGACCTAAATTAATCCTAACATTAATTATATTACGTTACCAAAACGAACGAACAGATGGACAAAAGGATAGCGAGAAGGGAGAGGCAGAAAGCCGAACACTAAACACGCTTCGCGCGATACGCAAATGCTGCCATCACGCGTGTAAGTCTACATGCACTAATTTTTTTTTCAGACGGACAGTGATAAAATACACTACCCTTTCCCAGAGTTAGGTTTATAAATCATAACAGACTCTTATTAGAAAAGATAACAATAGATGGGTTTACGTTTGAACACAGAACAGTACCCAGACAGCACATCTTCGAAACAGGAGGTAGAAGAAATTGCATATTTTGAACGCAGCCACGTAGCTCCTTTAAATTAGTATTTTTGGGTTCCTTAGGGCTTGCTGACAAATAATATGTAAAACGTTACGCAAATAGTCCAGGAATTAATAAATTATACCCAAAATAAAATATTGGGGGTGCCTGACAGCATAAAATCATTTCTGCTCATAAGATTTTTTTTTTTTACGTGTTTGAAAAAAATTTACGTTACAGAAATAGCCTACCATGTAAACTCCAAATTGATTGGAGCGCAACAAATGAAAGCCTAACCACGATTGGTCGGGCTATAAATACTATCTTGGTTGTTAGGGGAGACGGGAAAAGATAACATTTTTTCAAACACTTGTCGAAACGTGGCTCATTGGCCAGTCTCGCTGATATACACACTTGGGAGCGTTAGTTCGAGACCACTTGTTTAAATGATCCTGATAAAGCATCAGTGCGTTGAAGCCAGCTATAAATTTTGCTCAATAAAAGCCTGGAAGATAAGCAGATGGAAATTTGTGCCAGTTTGTGCCAGAATTCATTGCTAATCAACGTATCTGTGTTATTCGTATGAATTGTGGGACAGTGGTCTTGATGGTACTGAGCAGCACCTGGTCAGAGCTTTGCTGAATCCAGAGTCGGACAGCATACTCCTTGGTCTTTTTAGCTATCAGTGAGGTGTCTCCTGAGCCCAGAGGAGAATTCGAGCAGAGGAGTCCTTTCCTGCCGCCATCACGCCAGATAAGCGAATTGGCCAGCTGAGCTCAACATTATGTCCCCTCATCTTGAACTGATTTTTTTAAAAATTAACATTAAGAGGGGAATTTACTTGTCTTAAAATCAGGAACTGTGAACATCTCCAATACTAGTCCCTAAAGACAAACTATTGAAGTCATGATGACAAATACCAACAGAGCTTGAACAAAACAAAACCAGTATTACCTCATTTTACTACTACACAACTGACACACATAGAACATTTGTAATAATATATGTCACTACAATATTCATATTAAATACATTCTGTACATAACTTGTAATTTAAATTGATTGTGATTCCTGGTTCCCTTGTAGTTGAATCAGGACACATATTCATTCATGCCAGTAATGAATACATATTGTTATTTGAAAGTTTATCAGTGACTCTTTTAAGATATCTTTGTAGAGTGTTATATGTATGTGAGTGTCACAGTGTTGTCAAGAGTAGTGGATTAAATTAAATTGTTTATCTGTCTGTTGTTGTGACTTACACTTCTCCATACTCATACCCTAGACACATAACGTAGCATCACACTATTCCAGAATAATTCTGACTGAGATATATAGATATGTGGTAGCAAGTAAGGTTATCTATAATACACTACTCTTAATAGATATAGATACCTTCACAGCTGATCTCAGTCAGTACACTAAGTTCCCTATAAGTATTTATAACATCCCACTTCACCACATATATTGGGGTCTCGCTCTTGGGATTTTGAATCTTTAACTATTAAAAATATTGGGGGTAATTCACTTCAGGGAATATAAGAATTAAAAGGTATCCTTGGGTGGAATTAAATAAGGTTGAGCTCACGGTGCCTGTGTTGTCCATTAGATATATAGTTAGAAATTGAATTGTTGGTTAGACATTATATAAAGTTACCTGATAGACAATGGCGGACCTGGCCAAATTTCGATCTGCTGCGGTTCAGACTGCAAAAGAGTTAGGATTAGATGGGCAAGTTATGGTTGCCTATGTTACTACGGAATGTGACAAATTTATTGAACGCGAAGAAAGAAGGTTTGAAGCCGAAAGAAAGTTAGAGGCTGACAGGGAAATTAAGAAGTTACAATTTGAAGCTGAGGCTGAGACTAAGAGGTTGCAAGCTGAGGCTGAGACTAAGAGGTTGCAGATTGAGGCTGACAAAGAGGCTAAAGCATTGGAAGCCGAGGAAAGAAGACAAGCTGCAGAAAGGGAAGAGAAGAAATTAGCTGCAGAAAGAGAAGAGAAGAGATTAGCTGCAGAAAGGGAAGCAGAAGATAAAAGATTACAAAGGGAACATGAATTACGACTAAGGGAGTTTGAGTTTCAAGGCCATGCTCCTGAAAATGGTGCCAGTCCCTTTGCCTCTGATGCTACGGTTACTCAAGGAGCCTCAACCTCAGCTATGAATTTTCATTTAGATCATTTTGTTGAGAAAGACGATGATATTGAGAGCTACCTAAATAGGTATGAACTATTAGCTACCACGTATGGGTTAGAGAGAGAAAGGTGGAGCTTAAAGTTATCTCAGGGACTTCGTGGGGCAGCTTATGAAGTTTTTGCAAAAAAATGAGCAGAGGTGATCAGGAAAATTATGACATGCTAAAGCAGGCTCTTTTGTTAAGGTATGAAAAGAATGCAGAGTTTTACAGGAAAAAATTTAGGAATGCTAAACTACTGTCAGGTGAAACCTATCACCAGTTCTCTGCACGCATAGAGACATACTTGGAGAAATGGACTTCTCTGGGGAAAACCCAAGATCTTAAGGAAATGGTCCTTATAGAGCAACTAAGAGAGTCCATGGCTCCAGACCTGAGAAAGTTTCTCATGGAACAAGGTGCAGAGAGGCTGGATGAGTTGCTAAATGTTGCTGAAAGGTATCAAGCAGCTCAAGCAGAGGTAACAGGTAATAAAAAAGAAACAGGTGGACAACTTTAGGGCACCACAGAACTTTAATAAATTTGATCCTAGGGATCAAAATAAAGGTAAGCACCAATTTGATAGGCCACGGTATGACAATAAAAATAAATTCCCACAATTCGATGAAAGGAAATATGATGAAAGAAAATCTTTCAACCAAGGAAAAAGGTGGTGTAAGAATTGTCAGATGGACAATCATGACACTGACCGTTGCAGGAGGAAACCTGTGTATATGGCAACCCTTCAGGTCAGGTCGACCTCAAGACAGGAGGAGGATATTATGTTAGATACCACTCCAGAAGAGATGAGGAAGGCACAGGCTGGGGATAAAACACTCAAGCCTTGTTTCAGAAAATTGTCAACGTGTCATACAACTCCAGGCAAGGGAGATTTTTACATGAAAAACAAGTTGATGTATAGGAAGGCCGGAACTAGATCCCATGGTCACGGACAGCTGGTTCTTCCAAAAAGATACAGGACAGAATTAATAAGGAGCCTACATGTGAAACCAGATGGGGACCATGAGAAAATAGGTACCATCATTCAAAAGGTGGCTCACAATTATTATTGGCCCAAAGCAAGATGGGACATTGAAAATTTTGTAGAAAGGTGTAGCATAGCACATGAGGGAACACCCACAAGTGGGAACATGGATCAGGACCTGGACACGCCACGGGGCAAAATTAGGCCTGATAATAGAAGAAATATAGATTTGATAAAGTGGACCAAATGGAATGGGAAGCCCCTTTTCACGGACAAGCTTCACTTAACTGTTTTACAATGGCCACTATGCGGAGAGTGCAAAAAGATGTCTTACCCCAGGATAAGCCGACAATCCCTCAATCGGACTTAAACAAAACTGGAGGAAGAGGATGTAGAGAGGAAATCTCTCATCAAGAATTTTAAGAGGGGAGACAGCCCCAAAAGAAAAATTGGTAGCGGTCGTTTTGTGAATGATAATTCTGGGAGGAAAAATCATCACTATAAAGCTTCAAGTGGAAGAGACCATACCGGTGCATGGACAAATAGGTCCACACAATTAAAGGTCCATATGTAGCTTTGTTAAGAACGTGGACTGATGAAAAGGCAGAGGAAAACATTACATCTTCATACCAATATGTGAATGAGCTGACCACTCGGTTGAAAACTGGCTGGAAACTTGCCAATGAAAATTTGAAACAAGCCAGGAAGAAACATGCTGCCTATTATAACAGGAAGGCGAAAGACAGAAATTTGGCTGTGGGAGAGAAGGTACTGCTTCTTTTGCCCGGGAGTCAGAATAAGTTACAAATTGGATGGCAGGGTCCATATACAGTTCTAGAGAAGGTGTCTAGAACAAATTATCAGGAAGAGACACACTTGTTGACCTTGTCCATCGCCATGGAGATGAAAAAGGAACCACTTTCATCATTTGAATATCCATTACACCCCTGTGAGACAGCAGCACAGGTGAAAATCAGTACACATTTAACGAAAACTCAGAAAGAGAGAGTGCAACAGGTTCTAAAGAATCATGCAGAGGTGTTAACAGACCGACCAGGGCATACAAACCTATTGGAATATGATATGAAACTCATAGACTCCACACCTGTCTGTATGAAACCATATTCGATTCCGTTTGCTAAGGAAAAAGCTTTGAAGGAAGAGATAGACTATCTATTGAAGGAAGGAATTATTTCGCACAGTGAGTCTTCGTATAGTTCCGGGGTGGTACTCTTAAGGAAGCCCTCTGGAGAACATAGACTCTGTATAGATTACAGGAGACTGAATGCTATTACAGAAGGACAGGTGGATCCATTGCCGGATACAAATCAGCTGTTTGCCAGACTAAATAAAGCTAAATATTTCTCAAAAGTGGATCTGAGTAAAGGATACTATCAGATTCCAGTAAAGCCTGAGGTTAGACCATACCTAGCTTTTAGTACCTCAGAAGGACACTATGAGTTTAATAGATTGCCATTTGGATTGAAGAATGCGCCTAGTGTCTTCTCTAGAATGATGAGAAAATTATTGGATCCTCTGAATAATCCCTGTATAACAAATTTTATGGATGATATCCTTATAGCAACAGAAACATTTGAGGAACATATTGACTCTCTGAACATGCTGTTTGATCGACTTAGGGAGGCAAATTTAACAGCCCGACCAACCAAATGTTGCGTTGGATGTAAAGAATTGGAATTTTTGGGACACACAGTTTATCAGGGAAACATGGCCCCTGACCCAAAGAATTTAGAGAAACTACAGAAAGCCCCGAGACCACAAACCAAGAAGGACGTGAGATCCTTTGTCTCATTATGTGGTTTCTACCAGAAGTATATCAAGAACTTTAATTCCATATGTGCACCGTTAACTGAATTGATACGTAAAGGACTTCCAGATCGCATTACATGGACACCACAATGTGAAATGACTTACCAAGAATTGAAGGAAAAGCTCACAAGTAAACCCATTTTGAAATTACCTGACTTAAGTCAAGAATTCATAGTAAGGACGGATGCAAGTAATATTGGGTTAGGTGCAACTTTACTACAGAAATCAGATGCATTGGATGGGGAATTAAGCCCAGTGGCATATGCTAGCAGAAAGTTGAATAAAGCTGAAATCAACTACTCAACTAGCGAAAAAGAATGTCTTGCAGTAATATGGGCAATAAAGAAATTCAATATTTATCTATATGGGAAGGCATTTAAGTTGCAAACTGACCACAAACCTTTATCGTTTTTAGCACAGGCTAAGCATGAGAACTCTAGGTTACTCCGATGGTCTTTGCTTCTGGCTCCATATAATTTTAGCATTGAATATATATCTGGAAAAACCAATCTGGGAGCGGATTTTTTAAGCCGCCATCCGTGTGATGAGAATCACCGTAAACCCCAGAAATAATAATAAATTTCTCTATGTGTATATAGAATAAAGGACTGACATATAATGTCTGTTTTAAGAGGGGAGGTGTCATGAAATATTCTAATCCACATATATATAAATTATTAGGTAAATATGAAGCCTAACAAATAAAATTAATAAAGAGAAGAGCAATGGTAAAATGACAGTGCTGTCACAAGGAATGTACTCGAAATCCCCTTGTTTTCTGCTTCGTCTGCAAATTGTAACGCTTTCACGTTGATATAAAAGCTTACTGTATTATTACCCGCTTTCTTCAATGAAACGTGTGCTGCATTTCTTGGAAAAGCATTGAGAGGCCCTGCGTAATGACCTAAATTAATCCTAACATTAATTATATTACGTTACCAAAACGAACGAACAGATGGACAAAAGGATAGCGAGAAGGGAGAGGCAGAAAGCCGAACACTAAACACGCTTCGCGCGATACACAAATGCTGCCATCACGCGTGTAAGTCTACATGCACTAATTTTTTTTTTTTTCAGACGGACAGTGATAAAATACACTACCCTTTCCCAGAGTTAGGTTTATAAATCATAAAAAACTCTTATTAGAAAAGATAACAATAGATGGGTTTACGTTTGAAAACATAACAGTACCCAGACAGCACATCTTCGAAACAGGAGGTAGAAGAAATTGCATATTTTGAACGCAGCCACGTAGCTCCTTTAAATTAGTATTTTTTTGGGTTCCTTAGGGCTTGCTGACAAATAATATGTAAAACGTTACGCAAATAGTCCAGGAATTAATAAATTATACCCAAAATAAAATATTGGGGGTGCCTGACAGCATAAAATCATTTCTGCTCATAAGATTTTTTTTTTTTACGTGTTTGAAAAAAATTTACGTTACAGAAATAGCCTACCATGTAAACTCCAAATTGATTGGAGCGCAACAAATGAAAGCCTAACCACGATTGGTCGGGCTATAAATACTATCTTGGTTGTTAGGGGAGACGGGAAAAGATAACATTTTTTCAAACACTTGTCGAAACGTGGCTCATTGGCCAGTCTCGCTGATATACACACTTGGGAGCGTTAGTTCGAGACCACTTGTTTAAATGATCCTGATAAAGCATCAGTGCGTTGAAGCCAGCTAAAATTTTGCTCAATAAAAGCCTGGAAGATAAGCAGATGGAAATTTGTGCCAGTTTGTGCCAGAATTCATTGCTAATCAACGTATCTGTGTTATTCGTATGAATTGTGGGACAGTGGTCTTGATGGTACTGAGCAGCGCCTGGTCAGAGCTTTGCTGAATCCAGAGTCGGACAGCATACTCCTTGGTCTTTTTAGCTATCAGTGAGGTGTCTCCTGAGCCCAGAGGAGAATTCGAGCAGAGGAGTCCTTTCCTGCCGCCATCACGCCAGATAAGCGAATTGGCCAGCTGAGCTCAACATTATGTCCCCTCATCTTGAACTGATTTTTTTAAAATTAACATTAAGAGGGGAATTTACTTGTCTTAAAATCAGGAACTGTGAACATCTCCAATACTAGTCCCTAAAGACAAACTATTGAAGTCATGATGACAAATACCAACAGAGCTTGAACAAAACAAAACCAGTATTACCTCATTTTACTACTACACAACTGACACACATAGAACATTAGTAATAATATATGTCACTACAATATTCATATTAAATACATTCTGTACATAACTTGTAATTTAAATTGATTGTGATTCCTGGTTCCCTTGTAGTTGAATCAGGACACATATTCATTCATGCCAGTAATGAATACATATTGTTATTTGAAAGTTTATCAGTGACTCTTTTAAGATATCTTTGTAGAGTGTTATATGTATGTGAGTGTCACAGTGTTGTCAAGAGTAGTGGATTAAATTAAATTGTTTATCTGTCTGTTGTTGTGACTTACACTTCCCCATACTCATACCCTAGACACATAACGTAGCATCACACTATTCCAGAATAATTCTGACTGAGATATATAGATATGTGGTAGCAAGTAAGGTTATCTATAATACACTACTCTTAATAGATAGTAGTACCATCATCATCATACAATACCATCAATACCACTACATATATTGGGGTCTTGTCCAGGGATAATTAGCCCAACAGTAATATTAAGATCTCCTGGTGGGAGAAATAAAAGTAGGGAAATAAATTGTAAAATTTCCTTTAAAAGTAAAAGTGTCCCTGCGGATAAAAGTTGGTGAATCTTCACAGCCAGTAATAATTAATTAGTTAACTGGTTAGTTAGAATTAGTTAGATTATAGTCATAAGAAGTACTTAGCTTGTATATTATTATATTGTCTGAAAAGTATGGCTGAGCTAGCAAAGTTTAGATCAGCTGCTGTGCTCACTGCGAAGGAGATGGGGATGGATGGTCAAATTTTAATTCAATACGTAACGACTGAATGTGATAAATATATTGAAAGGGAAGATAGAAAGGTAGCTGAAGAGAAGAGGTTACAAATTGAGGCTGATAGAGAAATTAAGAGGCTGCAGATTGAGGCAGAAGAAAAACGACAGCAAAGGGAGGCAGAAGATAAAAAGGCCGAAAGGGAGGCAGAGGAAAAAAGGTTGACTGCCGAAAGGGAGGCTGAAGATAGAAGGTTGCAGAGGGAGCACGAATTACGACTAAGGGAGCTGGAATTACAAGGCCCGGCCCCTGAAAATGGTGCCAGCCCTTTTGCCTCAGATGCTACGCCCAGTATGGGAGCCTCAAACTCAGCTATGGGGTTTCATTTAGACCATTTTGTTGAGAAAGACGATGACATAGAGGGGTACCTGGGACGTTTTGAGTTATTAGCTACTACATATGGGTTAGAGAGAGAGAGGTGGAGTTTAAAGCTATCACAGGGATTGAGGGGTGCTTCTTATGAAGTATTTGCCAAAATGAACAGGGAGACCAAGACAATTATGACATGTTAAAGCAGGCTTTGTTATTAAGGTACGAGAAGAATGGTGAATTTTATCGTAAGAGATTTAGAAATGCCAAACTGTTGTCTGGGGAGACATACCACCAATTCTCTGCCAGACTAGAAACCTATTTGGAGAAATGGACGGCTCTGGGGAAGACCCAAGATCTTAAAGAAATGATCATGATTGAGCAATTGAGAGAGTCCATGGCTCCAGACATGAGAAAATTTCTCATGGAACAGGGTGCAGAGAAGTTGGGGGAAATTTTAAATGTTGCTGAGAGGTATCAGGCAGCTCAGGCAGAGGTAAGTGGTGCTAAGAAGAAGCACATAGACAATTTTAAAGCTCCACAGCAATTTAATAAATTTGATAATAGAGAGCAGGGAAATAAGGGTAGGACAAACTTTGAGCGGCCAAGAAATGACTATCGCGACAGAAACTCACAGTTCAATGACCAAAAGTTCAATGAAAGAAAACCGTTGAACCAAGGGAAAAGATGGTGTAAATGGTGCAAGAAGGATAACCATAACACCGAATTTTGTAGAAGGAAACCTTCAAACATTGCTGCAATGAAGTCGGGGACGCAAAGATTAAAGGTTAATCCTAAGGGACAACAGGAACCTTATCACCCCCCAGTTTGTGAGGATGTTATTTGTAATGGGGTCACCATAAGGTGCCTTTATGATACAGGTTTGGATTATGATTCAGTTGTGAAGTCTAGCCTAGTGGACCCAAGTCAGTATACCACAGAAACAGTGGAAATACAAGGGGCGACTAAGGACATACCACTCATGACACTTCCCATCGCAAGGATAACGGTGAAAACTCGCTATGTGGAAGGAGAAATCAGAGCAGCAGTGATAGATGAACCAATCTACCCTCTAATCTTGGGGTGTAGATACGTCTTCTTGGGGAATCCCGAGAAACCTGTGATCATGGCGACAGTGCAGACCAGGTCACAGAAGAAGGAGGAAGAAGGTGAACCTATAAACGCTCATCCAGAGGAGATGAGGAAGGCGCAGGCTGAGGATAGGACACTCCAGCCCTGCTTTAAAAAAATTGCCCAAATGCCACACACCTCCGAGCAAGGGGGAATATTTCATGAAGAATAGATTATTATACAGGAAGACAGGAACTAGATCCACTGGTCACGGACAGTTAGTTCTTCCCAAGAGATATAGGGCAAATTTGATAAGGAGCTTACATGTTGGAAAAGATGGTGACCATGAGAAAGTCGGTACCATCTGCCAAAAGATTGCTCTAAAATACTATTGGCCCGACGTAAA
Organism: Oreohelix idahoensis; assembly: GCA_024509875.1. Taxonomy (NCBI): domain Eukaryota; kingdom Metazoa; phylum Mollusca; class Gastropoda; order Stylommatophora; family Oreohelicidae; genus Oreohelix; species Oreohelix idahoensis. Next base: position 78,598 of record JAMPIV010010094.1, on the reverse strand, counting down.
TGTCGATGTTGAAAACTTTGTAGAAGCATGTGGCGTATTTCATGAGGGAACACCCACAAAGGGAAAATATGTGCAGGACCTAGAACCGCCACGGGGCAACTTTAGGCCTGAAAGGAAAACTAATTATACACGGGTAGACAAAGTGGAATGGGAGCCCCCTTTTCACACCCAGTCTTCACTTGAATGGATTAACATGGCCGCTATGCGAAGAGTACAAAGAAGAAATTTAACCCAGGATAGGATGACAATCCCTCGGTCAGACTTATATAAACTGGAGGAACAGACAAGAGAGCGAAGATCTCTCATAAACAATCTTAAGTGGGGAGACAAACCCCAGAGAAAAATTGGTAGTGGTCGATTTGTGAGTGATGATTCTAGGAAGAAAAGTCCTCATTATAAAGCTTCTAATGGACGGGACCAGATGAGTTCCATGAAAAATAAGTATGATAAATTAAAGATCCAGATGTAACTTTATTAAGGACCTGGACAGATGAGAAGGCGGAAGAGACTATTACCTCATCGTATCAATATGTGAACGAACTGACCACTCGTTTGAAAGCTGGATGGAAACTGGCAAATGATAATTTGAAGCAAGCCAGGAAGAAACATGCAGCATATTTTAATAGGAAGGCTGTGGTGAAGTGGGATGTTATAAATATTTATAGGGGACTTAGTGTACTGACTGAGATCAGCTGTGAAGGTATATATATATCTAATAAGAGTAGTGTATTATATATCACCTTACTTGCTACCACATATCTATATATCTCAGTCAGAATTATTCTGGAATAGTGTGATGACTACGTTATGTGTCTAGGGTATGTGTATGATGAAGTGTAAGTCACAACAACAGACAGATAAACAATTTAATTTAATCCACTACTCTTAACAACACTGTGACACTCACATACATATAACACTCTATGAGAATATCTTAAAGAAGTCACTCGTAACTTTTCAAATAACAATATGTATTCATTACTGGCATGAATGAATATGTGTCCTGATTCAACTACAAGGGAACCAGGAATCACAATCAATTTAAATTACAAGTTATGTACAGAATGTATTTAATATGAATATTGTAGTGACATATATTATTACAAATGTTCTATGTGTGTCAGTTGTGTAGTAGTAAAATGAGGTAATACTGGTTTTGTTTTGTTCAAGCTCTGTTGGTATTTGTCATCATGACTTCAATAGTTTGTCTTTAGGGACTAGTATTGGAGATGTTCACAGTTCCTGATTTTAAGACAAGTAAATTCCCCTCTTAATGTTAATTTTACAAAGTCAGTTCAAGATGAGGGGACATAATGTTGAGCTCAGCTGGCCAAGTTAGCTTATCTGGCGTGATGGCGGCAGGAAAGGACTCCTCTGCTCGAATTCTCCTCTGGGTTCAGGAGACACCTCACTGATAGCTAAAAAGACCAAGGAGTATGCTGTCCGACTCAGGATTCAGCAAAGCTCTGACTAGGTGCTGCTCAGTACCATCAAGACCACTGTCCCTGAAATCAAGAAGGATGTACCTTCTACTTCATAACTAACTTAAACTCTCTTGTTACACTGATCACAACACAGCACAAACATTGAGTTCAGAGCATTAGGCCAACTGTCAGCTTCATTTGAAATACTTTATTCCAGTATTACCCTTCTTAATGGTTACTACGCCTCTGCAATTCCAGCATTATTTCTTTCTATTCAATCATCCAGGTGTCAGTGTACTGTTTGGCCATTCCATGCCGTTTTACTTCTCTCCGACACCCTCTGTTCAGGCTGGAGCATTACAGGCTTTACCTCACGTTGGCCACTGAACTACACATATATATATACAGGCATAAATCAACAATTCACATTCAATTTTCATTAAAAGATATTGAATGGTTCAAGCTTACCACAATTCATACGAATAAACACAGATACGTTGATTAGCAATGAATTCTGGCACAAACTGGCACAAATTCCCATCTGCTTATCTTCCAGGCTTTTATTTAGCCAAATATAAGCTGGCTTCAACGCACTGATGCTTTATCAATCTTATTTAAACAAGTGGTTTCGAACTAACGCTCCCAAGTGTGTATATCAGCGAGTCTGACCAATGAGCCCCGTTTCGACAAGTGTTTGAAAAAATGTTACCTTTCCCCGTTTCCCCTAACAACCAAGATAGTATTTATAGCCCGACCAATCGTGGTTAGGCTTTCATTTGTTGCGCTCCAATCAATTTGGAGTTTACATGGTAGGCTATTTCTGTAACGTAAATTTTTTTCAAACACGTTAAAAAAAAATCTTATGAGCAGAAATGATTTTATGCTGTCAGGCACCCCCAATATTTTATTTTGGGTATAATTTATTAATTCCTGGACTATTTGCGTAACGTTTTACATATTATTTGTCAGCAAGCCCTAAGGAACCCAAAAATACAAATTTAAAGGAGCTACGTGGCTGCATTCAAAATATGCAATTTCTTCTACCTCCTGTTTCGAAGATGTGCTGTCTGGGTACTGTTATGTTTTCAACCGTAAACCCATCTAATGTTATCTTTTCTAATAAGAGTTTTTTTATGATTTATAAACCTAACTCTGGGAAAGGGTAGTGTATTTTATCACTGTCCGTCTGAAAAAAAATTAGTGCATGTAGACTTACACGCGTGATGGCAGCATTTGTGTATCGCGCGACGCGTGTTGCATGCGTTCCTGATTTTCAGCCCTCCCCTCTCTCTTTATCCTTTTGTCCATCTGTTCGTTCGTTTTGGTAACGCAGTATAATTAATGTTAGGATTAATTTAGGTCATTACGCAGTACGTCTCAATGTTTTTCTTAGAAATGCAGCACACGTTTCATTGAAGAAGGCGGGTAATAATACAGTAAGCTTTTATATCAACGTGAAAGCGTTACAATTTGCAGACGAAGCAGAAAACAAGGGGGATTTCGAGTACATTCTTTGTGACAGCACTGTTATTTTCCCCATTGCTCTTCTCTTTATTAATTTTATTTGTTAGGCTTTATATTTACCTAATAATTTATATATGTGGATTAGAATATTTCACGACACCTCCCCTCTTAAAACAGACATTATATGTCAGTCCTTTATTCTATATACACATAGAGAAATTTATTATTATTTCTGGGGTTTACGGTGATTCTCATCACACGGATGGCGGCTTAAAAAATCCGCTCCCAAATTGGTTTTTCCAGATATATACTCAATGCTAAAATTATATGGAGCCAGAAGTAAAGACCATCGGAGTAACCTAGAGTTCTCATGCTTAGCCTGTGCTAGAAACGATAAAGGTTTGTGATCTGTTTGCAACTTAAATGCCTTCCCATATAGATAAATATTGAATTTCTTTATTGCCCATATTACTGCAAGACATTCTTTTTCGCTAGTTGAGTAGTTGATTTCAGCTTTATTCAACTTTCTGCTAGCATATGCCACTGGGCTTAATTCCCCATCCAATGCATCTGATTTCTGTAGTAGAGTTGCACCTAACCCAATATTACTTGCATCCGTCCTTACTATGAATTCTTGACTTAAGTCAGGTAATTTCAAAATGGGTTTACTTGTGAGCTTTTCCTTCAATTCTTGGTAAGTCATTTCACATTGTGGTGTCCATGTAATGCGATCTGGAAGTCCTTTACGTGTCAATTCAGTTAACGGTGCACATATGGAATTAAAGTTCTTGATATACTTCTGGTAGAAACCACATAATGAGACAAAGGATCTCACGTCCTTCTTGGTTTGTGGTCTCGGGGCTTTCTGTAGTTTTTCTAAATTCTTTGGGTCAGGGGTCATATTTCCCTGATAAACTGTGTGTCCCAAAAATTCCAATTCTTTACATCCAACGCAACATTTGGTTGGACGGGCTGTTAAATTTGCCTCCCTAAGTCGATCAAACAGCATGTTCAGAGAGTCAATGTGTTCCTCAAATGTTTCTGTTGCTATAAGGATATCATCCATAAAATTTGTTATACAGGGATTATTCAGAGGATCCAATAATTTTCTCATCATTCTAGAGAAGACACTAGGCGCATTCTTCAATCCAAATGGCAATCTATTAAACTCATAGTGTCCTTCTGAGGTACTAAAAGCTAGGTATGGTCTAACCTCAGGCTTTACTGGAATCTGATAGTATCCTTTACTCAGATCCACTTTTGAGAAATATTTAGCTTTATTTAGTCTGGCAAACAGCTGATTTGTATCCGGCAATGGATCCACCTGTCCTTCTGTAATAGCATTCAGTCTCCTGTAATCTATACAGAGTCTATGTTCTCCAGAGGGCTTCCTTAAGAGTACAACACCGGAACTATACGAAGACTCACTGTGCGAAATAATTCCTTCCTTCAACAGATAGTCTATCTCTTCCTTCAAAGCTTTCTCCTTAGCAAACGGAATCGAATATGGTTTCATACAGACAGGTGTGGGGTCTATCAGTTTCATATCATATTCCAATAGGTTTGTATGCCCTGGTCGGTCTGTTAACACCTCTGCATGATTATTTAGAACCTGTTGCACTCTCTCTTTCTGAGTTTTCGTTAAATGTGTACTGATTTTCACCTGTGCTGCTGTCTCACAGGGGTGTAATGGATATTCAAATGATGAAAGTGGTTCCTTTTTCATCTCCATGGCGATGGACAAGGTCAACAAGTGTGTCTCTTCCTGATGTTCTCTTTCCAAATATTTCTTCAGGAGATTCACATGATAGATTTTTTCTTTCCCCTTCTTATCTATCTTATAATTTGTTCTAGACACCTTCTCTAAAACTGTATATGGACCCTGCCATCCAATTTGTAACTTATTCTGACTCCCAGGCAAAAGAAGCAGTACTTTCTCTCCCACAGCCAAATTTCTGTCTTTCGCCTTCCTGTTATAATAGGCAGCATGTTTCTTCCTGGCTTGTTTCAAATTTTCATTGGCAAGTTTCCAGCCAGTTTTCAACCGAGTGGTCAGCTCATTCACATATTGGTATGAAGATGTAATGTTTTCCTCTGCCTTTTCATCAGTCCACGTTCTTAACAAAGCTTCAAGTGGACCTTTTATTGGCCTTCCAAACAATAATGTTGCCGGGGCCATACCGGTTGAACTATGGGGTACCTCCCGATAAGCAAAGAGGGCGGCGTGCAGGTACTGGTCCCATGTATCTGGTTTTTCGTGTGCCAACTTTCTCAGGATCGACATCAATGTGCCGTTAAATCTTTCCACTTGGCCGTTCCCTTGGGGATGATACACACTACAATGGAAGTGTTTGGCCTGGAAGATCCTGAAAACTTCTTCAGTTAGTTTCCCCTTGAACTGAGAGCCATTATCAGTCAAGATTTGATTGGGAAAGCCTAACCTTGTGAAAATTGTGAGCAATGCCTCTGCCACATGTTTTGAATCAATCGATGACAGGGCTACTGCCTCTCCCCACATAGAACAAGTGTCCACCAGAGTCAGAATGTAGCTGTTCCTTCTCTTGGTTCGGGTGAGAGGTCCCACAAGATCCACGGCAACTCTCTCAAAGGGTGTTCCCACTATGGGCATTTCCCCCAGAGTTGCTGGTGCAGTCCAATGTTTAGGTGCTACTCGTTGGCACTCTGGACAGGATTTTACATATCGTTTGATATCTTCAGTTATTCCTGGCCAGAAATAGTGACAAGCTATTCGCTGTCCTGTTGCGCTGATTCCCATATGACCACTGAAGGGAATCGCATGCCCTAGTTCCAACACTTTAGTCCTATATGAAGTGGGAAGGACCAGCTGTCCGTGACCATTGGATTCAGATCCAGCCTTCCTATATATCAATTTGTTCTTCATATAAAACTCTCCCTTGCCTGGAGGTGTATGAGATTTGGGCAACTTCTTGAAACATGGCTTGAGTGTTTTGTCCTCAGCCTGTGCCTTCCTCATCTCATCTGGGTGAGTATTTATGGGATTATCCTCCTCCTTCTTTGTCTGTGATCTGGTCTGCACTGTTGCCAATATCACAGGTCTCTTGGGATTCCCCAAGAAGACATATCTACACCCCAATATTAGAGGGTAGATTGGCTCATTTATCACTGCTGCTTTTATGATTCCTTCCACATATCGCGTTTTCACTTTTATTCGGGCGACGGGAAGTGTCATGGTAGCTACATCCTTGGTTGCAGTTTGAATCTCCACTGTTTCTGTGGTGTATTGATCGGCCTGCACCAGGTGAGAACTCACAACGGAATCGTAATCTAAACCGGTATCATATAAACATCTTATAGTGACACCATTACAGATGACATCTTCACACACTGGGGGGTGGTATGGTTCCTGTAATTCTTCAGGTTTGCCCTTCTTTTCCTTTTTCCCCGATGTCATAGCAGCAAAATGAGGAGGTTTCCTTCTACAATGGTCAGTGTCATGATTGTTCATCTTACAATTTTTACACCACCTTTTTCCTTGGTTGAAAGATTTTCTTTCATCATATTTCCTTTCATCGAATTGTGGGAATTTATTTTTATTTTCATACCGTGGCCTATCAAATTGGTGCTTACCTTTATTTTGATCCTTAGGATCAAATTTATTAAAGTTCTGTGGTGCCCTAAAGTTATCCACCTGTTTCTTTTTATTACCTGTTACCTCTGCTTGAGCTGCTTGATACCTTTCAGCAACATTTAGCAACTCACCCAGCCTCTCTGCACCTTGTTCCATGAGAAACTTTCTCAGGTCTGGAGCCATGGACTCTCTTAGTTGCTCTATAAGGACCATTTCCTTAAGATCTTGGGTTTTCCCCAGAGAAGTCCATTTCTCCAAGTATGTCTCTATTCGTGCAGAGAACTGGTGATAGGTTTCACCTGACAGTAGTTTAGCATTCCTAAATTTTTTCCTGTAAAACTCTGCATTCTTTTCATACCTTAACAAAAGAGCCTGCTTTAGCATGTCATAATTTTCCTGATCACCTCTGCTCATTTTTGCAAAAACTTCATAAGCTGCCCCACGAAGTCCCTGAGATAACTTTAAGCTCCACCTTTCTCTCTCTAACCCATACGTGGTAGCTAATAGCTCATACCTATTTAGGTAGCTCTCTATATCATCGTCTTTCTCAACAAAATGATCTAAATGAAAATTCATAGCTGAGGTTGAGGCTCCTTGAGTAACCGTAGCATCAGAGGCAAAGGGACTGGCACCATTTTCAGGAGCATGGCCTTGAAACTCAAACTCCCTTAGTCGTAACTCATGTTCCCTTTGTAATCTTTTCTCCTCCTTTTCTGCTTCCCTTTCTGCAGCTAATCTCTTCTCTTCCCTTTCTGCAGCCTGTCTTCTTTCCTCGGCTTCCCTTTCTGCAGCTAATCTTTTGTCTTCTCTTTCTGCTTCCAATTTCTTAGCCTCAGCCTCAATCTGCAACCTCTTAGTCTCAGCCTCAGCCTCAAACTGTAACTTCTTAATTTCCTTGTCAGCCTCTAACTTTCTTTCGGCTTCAAACCTTCTTTCTTCGCGTTCAATAAATTTGTCACATTCCGTCGTGACATAGGCAACCATAACTTGCCCATCTAATCCTAACTCTTTTGCAGTCTGAACCGCAGCAGATCGAAATTTGGCCAGGTCCGCCATTGTCTATCAGGTAAATTTCTACAATGTCTAACCAACAATTCAAATTCTAAATATATATAATGGACAACACAGGCACCGTGAGCTCAACCTTATTTAATTCCACCCAAGGATACCTTTTAATTCTTATATTCCCTGAAGTGAATTACCCCCAATATTTTTAATAGGGAAAGATTCAAAATCCCAAGAGCGAGACCCCAATATATGTGGTGAAGTGGGATGTTATAAATATTTATAGGGGACTTAGTGTACTGACTGAGATCAGCTGTGAAGGTATATATATATATCTAATAAGAGTAGTGTATTATATATCACCTTACTTGCTACCACATATCTATATATCTCAGTCAGAATTATTCTGGAATAGTGTGATGACTACGTTATGTGTCTAGGGTATGTGTATGATGAAGTGTAAGTCACAACAACAGACAGATAAACAATTTAATTTAATCCACTACTCTTAACAACACTGTGACACTCACATACATATAACACTCTATGAGAATATCTTAAAGAAGTCACTCGTAACTTTTCAAATAACAATATGTATTCATTACTGGCATGAATGAATATGTGTCCTGATTCAACTACAAGGGAACCAGGAATCACAATCAATTTAAATTACAAGTTATGTACAGAATGTATTTAATATGAATATTGTAGTGACATATATTATTACAAATGTTCTATGTGTGTCAGTTGTGTAGTAGTAAAATGAGGTAATACTGGTTTTGTTTTGTTCAAGCTCTGTTGGTATTTGTCATCATGACTTCAATAGTTTGTCTTTAGGGACTAGTATTGGAGATGTTCACAGTTCCTGATTTTAAGACAAGTAAATTCCCCTCTTAATGTTAATTTTACAAAGTCAGTTCAAGATGAGGGGACATAATGTTGAGCTCAGCTGGCCAAGTTAGCTTATCTGGCGTGATGGCGGCAGGAAAGGACTCCTCTGCTCGAATTCTCCTCTGGGCTCTGGAGACACCTCACTGATAGCTAAAAAGACCAAGGAGTATGCTGTCCGACACTGGATTCAGCAAAGCTCTGACTAGGTGCTGCTCAGTACCATCAAGACCACTGTCCCTGAAATCAAGAAGGATGTACCTTCTACTTCATAACTAACTTAAACTCTCTTGTTACACTGATCACAACACAGCACAAACATTGAGTTCAGAGCATTAGGCCAACTGTCAGCTTCATTTGAAATACTTTATTCCAGTATTACCCTTCTTAATGGTTACTACGCCTCTGCAATTCCAGCATTATTTCTTTCTATTCAATCATCCAGGTGTCAGTGTACTGTTTGGCCATTCCATGCCGTTTTACTTCTCTCCGACACCCTCTGTTCAGGCTGGAGCATTACAGGCTTTACCTCACGTTGGCCACTGAACTACACATATATATACAGGCATAAATCAACAATTCACATTCAATTTTCATTAAAAGATATTGAATGGTTCAAGCTTACCACAATTCATACGAATAAACACAGATACGTTGATTAGCAATGAATTCTGGCACAAACTGGCACAAATTCCCATCTGCTTATCTTCCAGGCTTTTATTTAGCCAAATATAAGCTGGCTTCAACGCACTGATGCTTTATCAATCTTATTTAAACAAGTGGTTTCGAACTAACGCTCCCAAGTGTGTATATCAGCGAGTCTGACCAATGAGCCCCGTTTCGACAAGTGTTTGAAAAAATGTTACCTTTCCCCGTTTCCCCTAACAACCAAGATAGTATTTATAGCCCGACCAATCGTGGTTAGGCTTTCATTTGTTGCGCTCCAATCAATTTGGAGTTTACATGGTAGGCTATTTCTGTAACGTAAATTTTTTTCAAACACGTTAAAAAAAAATCTTATGAGCAGAAATGATTTTATGCTGTCAGGCACCCCCAATATTTTATTTTGGGTATAATTTATTAATTCCTGGACTATTTGCGTAACGTTTTACATATTATTTGTCAGCAAGCCCTAAGGAACCCAAAAATACAAATTTAAAGGAGCTACGTGGCTGCATTCAAAATATGCAATTTCTTCTACCTCCTGTTTCGAAGATGTGCTGTCTGGGTACTGTTATGTTTTCAACCGTAAACCCATCTAATGTTATCTTTTCTAATAAGAGTTTTTTTTATGATTTATAAACCTAACTCTGGGAAAGGGTAGTGTATTTTATCACTGTCCGTCTGAAAAAAAATTAGTGCATGTAGACTTACACGCGTGATGGCAGCATTTGTGTATCGCGCGACGCGTGTTGCATGCGTTCCTGATTTTCAGCCCTCCCCTCTCTCTTTATCCTTTTGTCCATCTGTTCGTTCGTTTTGGTAACGCAGTATAATTAATGTTAGGATTAATTTAGGTCATTACGCAGTACGTCTCAATGTTTTTCTTAGAAATGCAGCACAAGTTTCATTGAAGAAGGCGGGTAATAATACAGTAAGCTTTTATATCAACGTGAAAGCGTTACAATTTGCAGACGAAGCAGAAAACAAGGGGGATTTCGAGTACATTCTTTGTGACAGCACTGTTATTTTCCCATTGCTCTTCTCTTTATTAATTTTATTTGTTAGGCTTTATATTTACCTAATAATTTATATATGTGGATTAGAATATTTCACGACAAAGGCAAAGGACAGGGAACTGGCAGTCGGAGAGAAGGTGCTGCTTCTACTACCGGGAAGCCAGAATAAATTACAAATTGGTTGGCAAGGTCCATATACGGTTCTAGAGAAGGTGTCTAGAACAAACTATAAAATTGACAAAAAGGGGAAGGAAAAAGTTTATCATGTAAACCTGTTAAAGAAGTATCTGGACAGACCACTCCAGGAAAGCACCCCCTTATTGACCTTGGCTATTGCAACCCAGATGCAAAAAGAACCACTCACCTCACATGAATACCCATTACATCCTTGTGAAACAGCAGCACAGGTAAAAGTCAGTAAGCACCTGACTAAAAACCAGAGGGAGAGAGTTCAACAAGTTCTGGAGGAACATACAGATGTATTAACAGATAAACCAGGCCATACAAATTTGCTACAGTATGACATGAAACTGGTAGACTCAAACCCAATCTGTATGAGAGCCTATTCTATTCCGTTCGCGAAGGAGAAGGCATTAAAGGAAGAAATAGATTATTTATTGAAGGAGGGGATTATTTCGCACAGTGAATCATCTTTTAGTTCTAGTGTCGTTTTGTTGAGGAAACCGTCTGGGGAACACAGACTGTGCATAGATTACAGGAAACTGAATGCTGTCACAGAAGGACAAGTGGATCCATTACCAGACACAAAACAGCTATTTGCCAGACTGAACAAGGCAAAATACTTTTCAAAAGTGGATCTTAGTAAAGGCTATTACCAGATCCCAGTGAAGCCTGAAGTGAGACCTTATTTGGCTTTTAGCACTTCGGATGGACATTATGAATTCAATATGCTACCATTCGGACTGAAAAATGCTCCGAGTGTGTTTTCAAGGATGATGCGAAAATTGTTGGACCCCCTGAATAACCCATGTATCACGAATTTCATGGATGATATTCTCGTCGCCACAGAGACATTTGAAGAACACATTGAAGCTCTGGAGATGTTGTTTGATAGACTTCGGGAGGCGAACTTAACTGCTAGGCCAACAAAATGTTGTATTGGATGCAAAGAGTTGGAATTCTTGGGGCACACTGTATATCAGGGTAATATGACCCCTGATCCTAAGAACTTGGAAAAACTGCAGAGAGCACCTAGGCCGCAAACCAAAAAGGACGTGCGATCATTCGTGTCGTTATGCGGATTTTATCAGAAATACATCAAAAATTTTAACGCCATTTGTGCTCCTCTGACTGATCTGACTCGCAAGGGACTTCCAGATAAAATTATTTGGACTGCACAATGTGAATTAGCGTTCCAAGAGTTAAAGGAAAAACTCACTAGCAAGCCTATTCTCAAACTGCCTGATTTGACACAGGACTTTGTCTTAAGAACCGATGCAAGTAATGTGGGACTAGGAGGGGCTTTGTTGCAAAGATCATCTTCACCTGATGGGGAACTTAAACCAGTCGCTTATGCAAGCCGCAAATTGAATAAGGCGGAACAAGGATACTCCACAAGCGAAAAAGAATGTTTAGCATTAATCTGGGCAATAAAGAAGTTTCAAATCTATCTGTATGGTAGGACATTTGTGGTGGAGACGGATCATCAGCCTCTCGTGTTCTTGTCTCAGGCTAAGCATGAAAACGCAAGATTGCTGAGGTGGTCTTTATTGCTTCAACCTTATCAGTTTAGTATCCAATATATCCCAGGCAAATTGAATGTCGGTGCAGATTTCCTCAGTCGGCACCCCTGTGATCAAAATTAGAGTAATGGCAGACGGGAGGAGTAATTTTACCTATGTGTATCGCTGGTTTTGGAACTTGCCATAGGCATGTTTTCAGGTGGGGAGATGTGTAGTGAAATTGACAGAGATACAACGGTAAAATTCCTCCAAGGATAACATTTAAGGATAAAAACATAATGCGTAGGCTGCTGATGTACATGATCGCCTAGACCGCGGGTCATCACCCCCCATAAAATTGACTTGCTAGACAGGAGGGGACCGGCGGATCAAAAGAAAAAAAAAAAAATATGACTGGAAAGGCTAAAGGCTAAAGAGACGCAATTGGGGGGGGGAGGGGGGGGGGGGGGGGGGGGGGGGGGAAATGGATGAAAGTAAAAAAAATTCAAGTCCCCCAAATTGACACGAGGTACGGAATTGGACGTTTTGCGATACCAAGCGCTTGATTTGAATTTGAGCGGAAGAACGCAGATGTCTGAAAAAAATTACAAAAATTAAAAAGTAAATTTTTTTCTTAATATTAATGTTAGGAATATAAAAATTAGCTGGCCAGATGGCCTATTCTGAGCAGTGAACGAATATGGTCTTAATTTTACAGACGGATAGATAATATTGAAAATAATGACAAAAGACAGTGTAGTTTACATCAGCCACAGACTGCATTGAATCTAACATATCGTTATTTGCACACAAAAAACACGACCTTGGGGACGCAGGTGTTCAAATTTACTTGGCATAGAAGTGAAGGGACATTGGTGGTAGCTGTGTCTAAATATAACTTTTTACAACAAAAATTTGAAGGGGAGAGAACGGTTGGGTCAAAAATCGAGCACAATTTTGTAGAAACACAAGTAGAGACGGACAGACTAACAGATAACCATCCATACGTGACTGAAGCTTGACTGAAATGACTTTAGTGAGGAAATTTGAAATTAAAAATAAACCTCGGCAGTGATTGGCCACAGACAATCATATCATTAGCGCTCAGAGCGCATTTGGGGTCATTCTTCAATAATTGTTCAGTGTTAGACACAGATTTTAAAGTGTGGTGTTTTCCCATATGAAAGACAGTGAGTTAAATTTAGGGACGCCATCCTATAGCCAGCAGCTCAGCTGAGTTTTGCTAGCACTTCTGTGTTAATTATTCATAATCTGGTAAGATTGAAATTATTTCTTTATATATTTTGAATATTGTTTCATGTTCGAGTGATTTGATACTGCCATATCATAATCTAGCCTTACAAACAAGTAGGGATTTTGCTCTAGACCCCCCGCCCAAGTCAGGGTCTAGGGACTAACAATGTACCTAAACACCAGCAAGGATTATGCAAGACCGATCAAGAGTTGAGAATAAGGAAACATATTACCTATCCTCTTTTAGGGTAGAAAACTAATAATTATTTTTCAGAATCTATAGTCTGGGAGGATCTATCGGATGTAAACCCACCATGGTAACTGTGCTGTTTGGTCAGAGAGATCTGACCTGTCTGTATAATGTGGTTGTTGTGTCAGTGTGGTGTCCAGACGTGGGTAGAGAATAGATTTTGACACATGGCCCATACTTTGATTGCAGAGCTGCGAGTTTCTGTCGTCCACGAAGAAGTATCTATTCGGGTGGTGATTTACACAAGTGTATCTGTGCAGTCCTTGTGACAGAGACCACCATTATTGCCCGCCAGCACGGAGAGGTGGGACCACCTGATTTCAGCACCAGAGCTACAAATACCAGATGAGTGAGCCTCTGGTCTGCTGGATATTCACCAACCCCATTTAGTTGCAGATACCCCATAAAAATTCCCACCATTTTCTGGACACTGTGTAGTCAATATAGACAGGTGTGATGAGACCACCCCAACAGCACAGACAATAAATATCCTCCCTAGTAGCTGACTACCAGAACATTTTAATAAAACTAACTATTCTAGTACTTAAATATGTTCACTTTTGCATTTATTATGTAACATTCCATGCATAATTTTTATAAATTTTAAATCCGTCTTTTAAAACAAGTTCTGGTCAAAATAAAACTTGATCCAGAACAAATAAATGTAATATAATTATATCAAAAACTTTACACACGTGAGTTAGTTCAGTGTATTGTAACACTTGTTAATCTTATTAGTCTTGTTAAATATCTATGGGTATATTTATAACTATCACACCACAGTACACATCATAACCCTAGACACTTTACGCAGCTACATTCATTAAAAAAAAAAAATTAAGTGTGAGGTCGTAGTGGTAGCAAGAAAGGCCTTCTGACAATTCTCAATTACATTTTATCTCAGGAGCCTTCACAGCTGGCCTCATACAATTTACATGTAGTACCATCATCATCATACAATACCATCAATACCACTACATATATATATATATATATATATATATATATATATATATATATATATATATATATATATATATATATATATATATATATATATATATATATATATATATATACGTAGACATATATTTACCTCTAAACAGAGCTATACAGTATAAGAGGGATTTCATTGCATTACGCCAAATTGGGGCTTGAACGGGCTAAACCATTGCTTAAACACTTCACAAAAGGCGACGGGCCTGATATAATGCGTTAACAATTGTTCAGTCCAATGCAACATTGTTCGTGACTTCTGGAAATATCTTGTGAAAGCTCCCTTAAGGTAGAAGTATTATTAATCTTATATCTACATCTCTGCCAAGAGTAATCTAGCGCGCAGGTAGATACCTTGGAAGCTAATATTAAATACTCTTGTGTTTTGGTCACTGTTGGACCACTACTGCAAAGCAGGGGAGGCAATCCGTGACACTATCAACACCTGTCACAGCTATCAACACCTCTGTCACAGCTACCAACACCTCTGTCACGGCTACCAACATCTCTCACAGCTATCAACACCTCTGTCACAGCCGTCAACACCTCTGTCACAGCCATCAACACCTATGTCACAGCCGTCAACACCGCTGTCACAGCTACCAACACCTCTTTCACAGCTACCAACACCTGTCACAGCAATCAACACCTCTGTCACAGCCGTCAACACCTCTGTCACAGCCATCACCTCCTCTGTCACAGCAACCAACACCTCTGTCACAGTACCAATACCTCTATCACAGCTATCAAAATTTATGTCACAGCTATCAACACCTCTTTCACAGCTACCAACACCTCTGTCACAGCTACCAACACCTCTATCACAACTACTAACACCACTGTCACAGCTATCAACATCTCTGTCACAGCTATCAACATCTCTCTCACAGCTATCAACATCTTTGCCACAGCTACCAACGCCTCTGTCACAGCTATTAACACCTGTCACAGCCATCAACACCTCTGTCACAGCCGTCAACACCTCTGTCACAGCTACCAACACCTGTCACAGGTATCAACACCTGTCACAGCTATCAACATCTCTGTCACAGCTACCAACCTCTCTGTCACAGCTACCAACACCTCTGTCACTGCTACCAACACTCCGGGCAGTTCCTATGGGCCTGCAAACGACAAACACAGAATATGATTACTGGAAACCTCATCATATAAAAGAAGTTGCTGTAGAAACCACCGATACACAAATGCAAGAATGCTATGGGACAGGTAAGCGGACCAGGTGTAAATGTGGCTCCATGCTGCGTATGGAGCGAAAATGGAAATGACGATTGCTATCAACAGTCTGTCGTCACTACCAACATCCACGTAGTATTACAATCATTATCACAACCACCTTATCTTCATCACCACCATCAATATTCTATCACTACAAGCAACATTCATGTCGTACTAAGATAATTTGACACTCAGCGTCAAAACTTTGCATCCCAGAAATCAATGTCAGCATCACCATTGCCTGTAAAAGAAACATGTTTCAGACAGAGACACGCGAAGCGACAAAATATTCCCTGATATCATCATATACTATATTCTCCGATGTTATCATATACTCTACTCTCTGATGTTATCATCTACTCTACTCTCTGAGGTTATCATCTACTCTACTCTCTGATGTTATCATCTACTCTACTCTCTGATGTTATCATATACTCTACTCTCTGATGTTATCATATACTTTACTCTCTGATGTTATCATCTACTCTACTCTCTGATGTTATCTCTCGTAAATTTTTAAAGATAGGTCAGAAGATATGTATGGTTCCGTCTGAGCAGAGGTGATAGTGGTAAATATGTGAGAATAAAGGTGTAAGAAATAGATTTTCACGAGGGAATAGTGTAAGAGGAAGATCTGTCTCTGGAGTGAGTAGTTTCTCTAGTCCAGCCTATCTATACGACTATCTTTTAATATAAGACGACCTACGAAATAAAAAAAAAGGCGTAGTTAGTACAATGATTGTAACAAAGGAAACTATTTACTCTCTCTGTCTCTCGCTCTGTCATCTGTGGCCACAAACACGCTTGCGTACCTAATCATGGTGTAGTTATCCCTGGAAAAATTACAATAGTCTGAACATATATTGTCAGTTGGGTTGCCAAATCCGGCCCCAGTCCAGCCTTTGTATCGAATGATAACTACAAGGTGGACGCCAAATTTGGTGTTTTAGTTTTTTCTAGATGAATCCTGTGTCACCGCAAATAGTTACTGAAGCAAGACGTTCTCGGGACGTTCACAGCAACAAAAAAAAGGAGGAAGGGTAGTTCCTGTATTGTCTAGCCTCTGGTTGCTGAGACAAATGTTACAATATGTAAAAACTGATAATGATGGTAAATCCTATCGGCTGACTCTTATGGTGAGTACCGATTTTGAAACAGCGTAGTTTTCTGGATCACTCCGTTGCGCGACTGTCAAACGTCAGGAATATATGTTCTTTCGTATGCTCCAGTGGGCTGGAAATTTTTTGATAAATGATTGTGGGTAATGTACTCTCCAGTTACGATTAGTCTTATTGTTTATATTTGGTCTCTCTCTGAATGAAGAAAGAGGACCGAACAGGTCCAAAAATCGAAGACCCAATAATAATAAGAATGCTACTGGCGATATTAAACCGCTGGCCGCTGGTTTTGATCGAGTGCTAGATAAGGAAGAAAAGAACATTTAAAAAAAACTGCTACTCATCTGTCCGTAGATTTTCCGCTATGGCATGTCGGGAGAAAGGGTATGTGCCCTCCCCCGTTATTGCCAGCGCGAAAGTGAACAGCGCACAAAGTCCTTTATTCATTTTATCTATACGCGCACTTTAACAAAATCTGCCTATCACTACTAGCTATTTGTCGGCGGCTGTTGTTTAGTCACATAACATTAACTCTAGTCACTTATTTAATTTCACACAATGAAATATAATGCGGATTCTATTCGGTCACTGATCCGTCACACTTAATAATCTCAGTCACCTAAGCCGTATCTTCTTGTTTAAGAAAAATGGGATGTTTGAAATTACATTACTCTGAACGACTGGCAAGAAATATCTACGCGTTATGGTATTTCACTCGTTTTAAACGCTAACTAATTACAGTGAATTAAATGGTAAACTTAACACATTTTAGTACTTAATTACAATTTCTATTACCACAAATCAGAAAAATGAAATCCCCACGAAACAATTTAACACATTTAGCAACAAAATGGTTCTAGTCTGGCGTGATTAGATTATCCAAAATTTCTGAGCGATGACTGATAATTAGCAGAAATTCAGGAAACTAATTCCCCCCCCCCGATCAAAGATTCCTCGGTCACTCTGTTTGCCGTTGCAAATCGACAACAAAGGCTTACTCGTGTGACAGTTTTCGTCCCGAGATTTCTGTTCGCTTCTGATATCAAACGATTATCTCCCTGTATGTATGAACATCAAACAGGTACACGGGAAAATTTCTGCCGCGTTTCCCCTTCAAAGAAACCGAATGTATCTCTCACATGCGTCTGTCTGTCAACAATGATGATTGGCAGACCCGCTCGCGTGAGAATCCCAGGTAAACGAATCCGAGCTCGCTGCCTGCCACGCCGGAAGATCGCGGAACTAGCTAATATGTCTGTTTGTTTACATGTCAAGAAAAAGGGCGTGGATTAGATATGAGTAATGCAGTCAGAAATTTGCGTGGTTTGTCTTAGCAAATGGTAGACATTAAATGGGAAAGCAAAGGCTGTCAGATTACTGTACCACTATTTACATTCCACGTCACATTATCATATACTCTACTCTCTGATGTTATCATCTACTCTACTCTCTAAGGTTAGCATATACTCTACTCTCTGATGCTAACATCTACTCTACTCTCTGATGTTATCATATACTCTACTCTCTGATGTTATCATATACTCTACTCTCTGATGTTATCATCTATTCTACTTTCTGATGTTATCATATACTCTACTCTCTAATGTTATGATATACTCTACTCACTGATGTTATCATACACTGTACTCTCTGATGTTATCATCTATTCTACTCTCATTTGATGACTATCTACACCTGAACATTTCATTTATGTGTATAAATGATTCATGACCACTTAAAGTAATGCTGCCTTCTCCTCACTTTGCTGCTCGAGGCGTGTCACGCAAGAAAACAAATGCTTTCATTACTATATTATCACATACCACTGATGCGTTATCGTTTGGGCTGTTGGTCAGTTCAATTGTTCAAGCAAAGCATGAGTTAAACTTTTTAATTGCCCAATGACATGCAGTTATTCATTTTGCTTGAAATTCATTTACCGAGTTTGATCTATCTTATGTTCGTTAAATTGTTCTCATGTCATATCCTGTTTCGATCTTTGGATAAATCTTTGTGTAGAGTAAATATTTTATGATCTTACATTTGCAGTTCACCAATAAAAAAGGCCAGCAAGCCCTGATGAACGTGGCAGGACAGTCGGGAGGATGGTTGGCCCTGCTCAGGTCTGCTGCAACTACAACAGAGAAAAACACTCACGTCTACTGGGAAGGTAAAGAAGAATGTCAGATAGATATGACGATCTAGTAGAGACTAGTATGAGGAGATAAAGTTGGTAGTGGTTGAGTCGTTGACTGGTGTGACAAGATAAAGTGGCTGGTGGGTTAGTCGTAGACTGGTGTGACAAGATAAACTGGCTGGTGGTTGAGCCGTAGACTGGTGTGATAGGATCAAGTGGGTGTGAGGAGATAAATTGGCTAGTGGTGGATGAACTGGTAGGCTAGTATGAGGAGATAAATTGGCCGGTGGTTCAGTCATAGACTAGTATGACAAAATAAAATAGGCTAGTATGACGAGATAAAGTGTGTGGTAGATGAACTGGTAGATTAGTACGACGAGATAAAGTGGCTAGTGGTGATGAGATTGTGGTCTAGTATTACGTGATAAAATTGACCGAGTGACTGATGAATTGAAAGATAGCGTTACCAGATGAAGTGATTGAGTGTTGCTGCGCTATGAAATCTGTATAATTAGATTAAGTAGTTGGTGATGATGAGAATAATTGGTTTGTAATTGATGAATCTATACACTAATATGGCGAGCTAATGTCACTGTGATTGATGTTAAAAATTGATAGGTACGTAAACTAACTTGACCAGCTGAAGTTGCTGTGGTTTGCGTTAATAACTAATGAGCGTGTAATGCAATATGTTGAGCCAAAATCGTTGAGACTGGCGTTAATAATTGGCGTTAATAATTGATGAGGATAATTGGCGTTAATAATTGATGAGAGGTAGGCTAATATGACGAACTTGGGTAGTGAAGAAAATATGCGACTCAGTGATTGATGAGTGTAAAAACGTCTTACGGCGACTGTTTAGTTGATTAACTGTGGACTTTGAACTGTCTAGAAGTCATCATGGATTTTTTTAAAATACTGATCACTCTTCTTTAGATTAGAATTTTGTAGCTTTCTATTCTCCCATGTCATATTCTCCTGCTACTCGTCCACTTATTTAACACCTACTTATGATTGTATGATCGTTATGTTACAATCTTGGTTCCTGTCAGGTGGACGGATATGGTGCGAGATAATAGCTGACATAGACATCGGAACTGAATTGCGAGCTACGTTCTCCTTCCAAAGCGATGATGATAATGAAGAGGAGGATGAAGATGAAGTGGTAACTACAGCTGAGATGAAGGACACAGAAGGACCGTCTCACGAAGACATCAGTGGAAGCGCCCAACATCTGCAGCATCCTTACCAACAACAAGTGGCGCCTGGACATGGTAGGTGTTACGGGTGTTCTGGAGTATCGATAACCAATGTCATAATATGTTCTGGAGTGTCGATAACCAATGTCATAATATGTTCTGGAGTGTCGATAACCAATGTCATAATATGTTCTGGAGTGTCGATAACCAATGTCATAATATGTCACATAACTACACGACCAAGTACAGTATAACGTGATCAAAAATTCTCCTAAACTCCAACATCACACGTAACTTCTTTTATTAACACTCCACTGTGGCTTCTTCTCATATAAATCACATGATCACAATCGTCAGTAGATAATCCAATTATTTGCAATTCAATCATTCACATAACAACCCAGTGCTTCTCCGCACGTAAATATTTTATACACATCTATGTCAAGCCCACTGACAGGCAATTATTAAACATTTTTCAATTGCAACGATTCCGACACATCCGTTTTGTATTTATATTCCTTCTGTACTCAAGTACATCAAACACTTTCCCTTAATATTATACCACTTTGGGATGTCTCATTCATGAGATCCAGCACTTCTTATAAACACAGCCGGTCCAGTCGGACATATTTCCACACATAGATACATTCACACCAACGCCGTTGTGTGCATTACATATTTTTTAAATACAAGACCCTATGTGGTGCGCAAAAAGGGTCGTAACAGTAAGTTGACATGTCTTCTCAAGACATTATACTACAGACTAAGACAAGAAGGCAGTTACAATAAGACCGGTGTCATTATCATTACCAAATCATTACCAATCAAACCCCAAAGTCTTTTATATTTGGACATGCGTCCTAATATAATAGACGGACCCTGAGTCTAGGTTGAATGGAACGCGCCTCGCCAAAACAGGCAAAATTTTATTTAAACAAACACAAGCTATCATGACCCTTCAGCATCCCAAAGAGCAAAGACCTTCAACGAAGCCACACCCAGTTCTCATGTCCTGTACCATCCGTTCAGCTCTTTCATTTTCTGTCTCCAGTTGTTAGGTCTCCATCTCCCTCTTTACCTCTGGGGACTCCATAATAAGGACTGTCTTGTTACGTCATCAACAGGTCTCAATATCTGTCCAATCCAGCGCAAGTGATTACTTCTCGCCTCTTGATTCACTGGCTCCTGCCCGGTTCTTGTCACTAGTTCTGATGATCTATACAGCCGGTATGTCTAGTTGGTTTTTAAAAAAATTCCATTTGACTACGCTGTTTGTGAATATTGTTTCTACTCATGCAGCTGGGGATGTGTATTTGTCAAGCTCTCCAGTCAGTCTGTCATCAGGACTTGTCAATACAGTCGAGCTATCTTGCTGTTAGATCATTGTCAACTTGATTATACCCTCTTTTCACGAGTGTTTAAGGATATCCTGTCATGGCATGTCTCTGCCGAGATCTGAACACCTGTCTAATACCACAATTGTTATTTACTTCTTCTACTTTGATCCTTAGCCGCCGACTGTCAAAGCAGTCAGTGGCCATCACGCCAGGTGGCGTCTTGTAGGGCAGCAACAAACTGCTTCCACTTTGTTCAGTCGGCGGCCATCCTTCGTGTAGTGCCTCAGCTCTGGTTCATTCTCTTCATCTCAGCCTCCATAGTTCTCCGTCATTGATGCGTGATGCCATATGATGATGGATGGTATCCGCATGTCTGGTTTTGTGTAGTGTGCAGAGGTGTTCAGTCAAACAATGTTCATACAAAAATAACAGGGCAATCCACATAGGACGTCAGTAAACTCACGATGTATAAAGTCAATGATTCTTGTAACAGCCGTTGACGTTTTTCTTCATTATTTATTGTGGACGCCACAGTGACAAAATGGTTACGCGAATATGTAGGCACATCAAACAGTCATTATCACAGCAACATTCAATACAGCAATAGACGGTAGACAGCATTACAATGATGAGTCAGATGCATGTTATATTTCATAGTGCTGTAAATGTAGTCAGGTGAAAAACTCCATCCTTTTCTATAACAGCCAGGAGATAACCAGATGTATGAGATCAGTTCACTCTCCTTAGTCTGACTTCAGCAAGACAGACACGTCTGCCGAAGTATAAATAATGTCCTCAAAATATCCTCTAGATAATAAAGGTTTTCCAAACCTAGTTCATTTAACAAAGTAGCAAGTAATGGTCCTTGGAACATGCATCAACCGATGCAGTACAATACAGCGACATGTGAGCTGGGAAAACATCTCGTGACGACGACTTTCGAAGACAGGCTATGAATCGAAATCGCTCACGACCCAAAATCGATAGAGTTAATGAAAAGTCAATTTACCTTGCTTTCAGGAAATACACAGAAATATCACGCCTCCCGACATGTGGGAAACACTAGAGGTATTATCTCGAATAAACGAAATATCCATTAAGAGGACTACACATCCCTGACAGAACAAAAAATAGCGGAGATCCCCTCTTCAACGAGGCATCTCTTTCGCCATTCAAATCGCTCACTCCACTAGTGGTGGGCGGAAACCGATCGACCAAAAAACAAGACCAGTCATGCGCAGTCCAGCGCAAAAAGACCACAGCTCAAAACTTAACTGCATTCAATACCAACGCGAGAAGACAAATGCTTACCGAGAAAAGTGACTATAAATTTCAAGCAGTTGTTGCCCTTGCGTTATAAAATAGATATTGTAATAAAACGATGTTGCGAGAATTTATCACGCAACATATCACCACCTCCTCCCGATAAAAAAAAAAAATGTGGAACATATTTTTTTTTTTTTTAAATATCAAAGAGCATGCGATAAGCGGCTCAAAACGCACGAATTATGCGCTGATAATTAATTAAATTGCCTAACATGAGGCTAAATATAGAGTGTCTGGTGAGGATATACCTCAACAGAAAAATAAATATGTCTCAAAAAATATTCACATCGGGGAGGTGTCACCAACACACATCACGTTAGCATGTAAACACAATATACGTATGCAAGTTACCATAATCATCATTAAACAGCATACTCTAATATTGTCTTTAAAAATGGATGTACAAATCTGATAGGAAAATTTAAATAGTACATTCTTTGACATGTAATGACATAAGTACATAGTAAAGTTAAACTACATGACGATCCAGGACATATGCTCTGGTATTCCGAGGGTAAGTACACAATCTAGAACTCGTCATGCTTGATACTAGTAAGGTAAGTCCTCAGCTCAACAATGACATTCTGAGAAAGTACAAGCAATATAATGCTAATTAATAACTAATATGCTTCATAAGGTACAATACATTATTAATAATTGTGGCTGTTTAGTAAACTAACGGCCCTTATATTAACTACTCAGTCCTCCTCTATCATCTTAAAAAACGAACAGAAGAAGATGACAACAAAGCATGATAGTGTGTACATATAAAGTAAGTACAGATGTGCTAATCTATTGTAGAAATATAGGTGTGTTATGACTCTGTAATATATGGAAATATAGGACAGAAGTATTAGTTGGAGTCATGTGGGCATCTAGACAAAATGTCAGCCATCACATTATCCGCACCACGGATAGCTCGTACCGTGAAGTGAAAAGGTTGAAGAGCTATAGCATATCGAGTGGATCTCGAACTCTTCAAATTCTTAGTCTGAATAGCTGTAAGAGCTTTCTGATCAGTCTCTAGAATGAAATGTGCGCCCAGGAGGAATCTTTGTAGCTTTAGAATTGACCAAACCATCGCTAACAACTCACGGTCTAAAACCGAGTAGTTCCTCTCTGCCGCATTTAGTTTTCTAGAAATGTACATAACAGGATGCAGAGTATTTGCATATTCTTGCATCAGTGCTGCTCCAATCCCAGTGGATGAAGCATCACTCCGAAGAACAAAAGTCCTATCAAGAGTAGGTAATCTTAAGATGGGAGAAGAAGAAAATATATTCTTGATTTGGTCTAGTGAAGATTGGCATTCTTCAGACCAACGGACCAGATTAGGCGAACCTTTCTTCAACAATGTTGAGAGAGGTGCCATGATCGAAGATAAATTTGGAATAAATCTCCCATAAAATTGAATTAAACCTAAGAGACTCCTAACTTGTTTCTTCGTTTTAGGAACAGAGATGTTCAGTATTTTGGAAGTATTGTGGTCTTCTGTCTTCAAGAGACCATGACCAACACGATGACCCAGGAAAGAGATTTCACCAAAACCAACAAAAGCTTTAGAAGGTTTCGCTGTCAAATTATTCTCACGTAGAGTGGACAGTAAGTCATATAACCCTAAATAGTGATCTTCCCAGGTATCACTGAAGAGACAGATGTCATCTAAGTATG
The DNA here is from genome assembly GCA_024509875.1 of Oreohelix idahoensis. Taxonomy (NCBI): domain Eukaryota; kingdom Metazoa; phylum Mollusca; class Gastropoda; order Stylommatophora; family Oreohelicidae; genus Oreohelix; species Oreohelix idahoensis. Next base: position 54,322 of record JAMPIV010010094.1, on the reverse strand, counting down.
CGATGACATCCGAACGATGTGACAGAATTCGACGCATTATGCGAACGAAAGTGGCAGGGGCGTTCATGAGACCAAAAGGCATAACATTCCATTGAAATAGACCCCTAGGTGTAGAAAAAGCAGTAAGAGGTTTGGCATGCTCTGCTAAAGGCACTTGCCAATAACCTTTAGACAAGTCAAGTTTAGTGAAGAATCTAGAATTAGAAAGTCTAATCAGTAGATCTTCTAACAAAGGCATCGGTTCAGCATCGAACTTTGTGACCTGATTCAATTTGCGATAATCAACACAAATTCGTATGTTCTTATCCTTCTTCCGGACAATAACCATGGAAGAAGAATATGGTGAAGTCGATGGTTCAATTATATTTAATTGAATCATTTCATCCAATTCCTTTTCCACTTGCGACTGAAAGTGTATAGGAATAGGATAAGGCCTAACCCTAATTGGATTATTGTCGGTAAGAATTATGTCATGTTCTATGACATCTGTGTGTCCAGGAATGTCAGTGAGAACATCCTGAAATGTTTGTAACATCGACGAGACTTGTCGATGTTCGTCACCAGAAAGATTAGGAGAAACAGAAACGTTTTTCCAAGATTCCGTAGAATGTAATGGAACCACTGGAAGGGGAAGATTAACATCAGAGAAGGTAGATTCCTCATCCTGTATGACAGACAGGGATGAATAATGACCGTGAGGTGCAGGAGCATCATCCGTTGCCTGGAAAATAGGCAGCAAATAGTTCGGACGTTCGTGAAATTCCGAAAGCATGTTTATGTGGAAAGTTTTATGCTTTCCATCAATATCGACCACATAGTCAACATCGGAAATCCGAGAGACTATTGCATACGGACCTTTCCATGCAATAAGAAGTCTATTTTCCCTACTGGGGAGTAGGACGAATGCTTTGTCACCTGGACAAAGTTGTCGTAGACATCTATTCTTGTTAGCAAACTGTCTTGCCTTCTCTTTAGCAATTTCTGATGAAGCAGTTGCTAGCTTACATGCCTCAATGATCTTTTGTCTAAGAGCAATGACATACTCATATGAGGATTGAGTTTCATCGCTAATATCATCGGCAGTGATGAGATCGTGTAATAAAGACATAGGGCCGCGTGGACGCGCGCCAAAAACAAGTTCGAAGGGAGAAAGTCCTGTGTGTTCATTAGGGACTTCTCTATAGGCAAAGAGAGCCGCGGGTAAAACCCTGTCCCAATCTTGAGGATGATCTTCAGTTATCTTACCAAGCAAAGTCTTGAGCGTTCTATTCAGACGCTCAACTAACCCATTAGACATAGGATGGTAGATACTACTGAGAGATCGTTCAATATGTAAGGTAGACATTACCTGTGACATAGTGTCAGATATGAGTTGAGTGCCATGGTCTGACAATATTTCTCTGGGGAACCCCAAGCGAGAAAATATCAACCAAAGAGCATCTGCGATATCTGTAGTAGATATGCTCTTAAGAGGAATAGCCTCTGGCCAACGTGTGCACATATCGACACATGTAAGGATAAACTGATGTCCTCTGGCCGACTTGACCTTAAAAGGGCCAATAATATCTATGGCCATTTTCTGAAACGGCCGAATAGGAATGTCAGCAGCCTGGATAGGCGCAGCATGTCGTGGTCCTCTAGATTTGACCTCCTGACATACCTTGCATGATCGGCAGTAAATACGAATGTCCTTATTGACAAAAGGCCAAAAGAAAGCCGCAAGGACTCTCGACTTCGTACGGGAAAAACCCATATGTCCAGCACATTGCGAGTCATGAGCATGTTGTAATATTTGCACTCTCATGCTCTTGGGAACAAGAATTTGCGAATGTGCCGACGTAGTCGAATCTTGTACCATACGTACAAGTACGCCGTTTCTCATTGCAATCCAAGATTTTCTATTTGTATCCTGATTCGGATCACCTTTCTTCGCAAGAACGAAGAATTTTTTTAAAGAAGGATCTTCTTCTTGCAATTTTATGAAAGAGTCACGAGTGATTACTAAGTGACTATCTTGGCTATCAACTTCATTATCACTATTCAGTGAAGTTTCGGGTGTTTGTAGAGCTTGTGCTCTTGTAACTACTGCATTTGTAGCTTGCATGTTATTATCTTCCCAAGCAGCAATCTGCTGTGGGGTACACTCCCTAACTCCGTGAATACGACCAATAATAAGGTCCGCAATAGGATTAGGTAAGAGACAAGCATGCACATCTCCAGTAAAGAAAGGAGTGGGCAATGCGAATTACAGCAGTAGGATATTTTTCTAGAGTGCCGCCAAATGTGACACATTTAATAACCCTTCCTGTAGCACAAGATGGATCTACAAGCGATTGTCTAACACCAATAGTGGTGCATCCGGAATCGAAAAGTAGTGAGACCGGAGTATCATTAACAAGACCCTTATGTAGAATTAAAGAACCCCTCCCGTCATGCGCAACAGCAGCAGGAAGAGCGGGAAGTGGGTGACCACAACTCAAAGTAGTTATGGTACCCGGTTCGAATAAAGTACTGCATTGGGGGCATTTGTTTGCTCTCTCAAAGTCAAAAGCAGAACTAGTGACAACGTCAAAGTTTTTACTATCAACAACATGATTACAGGCTCCCTCAGTTTCCTGTTGTACAGCATTAGCCTGCTGATATCTCTTTTTTTGTGTTGAGATCTACCCCGACTATTATTACCTCTGAAGTTATCAGAGTTATTATTATCTCTGCAGTTATTATTGTCTCTATTGTAATTGTTATCCTGGTTCGAATTCCAGTTTCCACGATTACTATCATGTTCACATTGATGCGAACATCTATTTGTTTGGTTCTGAGGTCTTCGGCAGGAATAACCTCTATTACCATATCCTCTTTTGAAATGCCTATAATTATTAGGGTGATAGTAACGAGTACTATCAGGTTGTCTCCAATTCTTCGAAGAAGAATCACCATGAAATTGATTTCCATGATTTTGACAGAAATTACCGCTACTCTTTCTATCAAAATTTTGTTGGAATCTACGAGCAAAGTTTTGGCCATATGGAGCTGCCGAAGCAACTGGTAAACCCTCTTTCACCTTAGAGTTACCCATGGTTATGTGTGGGTGCGCAGTTACGTATTGGCAACAGAAATCTTCCATTTCTTTTATTGTTTTAGGTTTACGTTCATGAAGGAAAGCAAGGAAAGACTCATTGACAGACGACATGACTTTGTCTCTAAGTATTAAGTCCATAAGTCCTTCATAAGTTTTTTTCCGTCTTAGATAGTTCAACCCATCGTGAGAAAGTAATGCGTATTCTTGCAATAAACTCGGAGAATTCAACTCCATTTTCAGGTAACATGTTTTTAAATTGTAGACGATAGCCGTCTTCGTTAAGCTGATATTTCTTTAACAAAGCGGCCCTGACAACCTCATAATTGTTCTTGTCAGGTTCGTCCACCATATTTAATATACTTAGAGCTTTACCTGTCAGTATCCCTGATAACTGATAAACATATTTTGCTTTGTCTATGTTATGAGCTGTACATGCTTGTTCAAATCTGTCCAGATAGAACATTATGTCATCACTGGAAGGACTAAATGTTGGTAACTTAATCTTAAAAGTATCATTATTAGCCTTACCAGAAGATGAACCCTTGTTTGAATCATTACCATTACTCATGCTCGTCAATTTCAATTTTTCCAACTCTAAAGCTAAGACCTTTTCTTCATGTTCCATTTTTGCTTTCCTCTCATCAGACTCTCTCTGTAATCTTCTTTCCTCAGCCTGAGCCTCTTTTTGAAGTCTTTCATTTTCAGCTTCTTTTTCAAGTCTTTTATTTTCAGCCTCTTTTTCAAGTCTTTTATTTTCAGCTTCTAGCTGTAGCTGGAGTTTTCTCTCCTCAGCTTCTGATTCCCTTTTTTGTTTTTCCATTTCCATTTGGAATCTTTTTTCATCCACCTGCATCTGCAGTTTCTTTTGTTCAGCTTCCATTGCTTTATCATATCGAGCAGTTGCAAATTCTTCTAACTTATCACCAGTCTTCCCAAGCAATTTACCCTGCTCAATAAAGTGCTCAAATGTAGACATGTTGTCTAACATATGAGTCCAAAACCTGAAATAATTAACTAATTTATTTCAAACCTAAGTGTAACAAGTCTTAATTAAGCACTTGTATATTCACATCACATTATATTATCCCAGTCTCTGTGGGAAACAAGTCTCCAATCAAAGAACTTGTATATGAAATATCAGCACTCAATTCTTGATCATAAGTGCACTTCTCATTCAATAGTGCACGACACTATTCATCATTCATTTATCATCAGTGTAGTAGTAACAGTGCATTAGCATAGCCCATTAACTAATTACTATAACTGTAAACAATGACTATGTAAACACATGCAGAATGTAAACATTGAAAATGTAAACAATGCAAACAATGTAAACAATAACAATGTAAACAATAACAAAGATCAGCAACAATACAAAAACGTTCGCAGAAATCAACTAAAAATAAAGCAGAAATTAATGAAATATCACAAAAAATGTGACGATATCTGCGCTATAATTAAACAAAATACATGACACCACAGTGTATAAACAAAAATGTTGTATGAAACTAAATTATAGACAAGAGTTGGCTAACAAATACAAACAAATCAAAACAAAACTAAAGAATGCGAAATAATAACGAAAACAATATTAAAACATGTCATCACAGCTAACATAAATAGCAACAGAAGTCGCTTAGCAAATTCCAGTATCGGAAATTTGCAAACCCTACAGAAAACGCTCACAATAGACGACCTCTATGACGTGGCATAATCTAACGGAGACACCACCCAACCGAGAACCCGCTGAAATATAAACATATAAATATACAAATAACATATAACATATAACATATAGAATGAGATGATACACAGAAGACTCAGCAGAAGTATAAGGGCACAGTTTACATACAAACAGGCCACTTAACTTATAGGCTTCCAATCGTAGAACAGCAGAAAAAAACGGATGTCAATCAACGTCCTAAAGAGCGAAGCTCCAACGATGATGGCACATCTGAACTGCTTCCACTGCTAACACGATGGTACAAGAGCTTCTGAAATACTGTGTGTTGAGTTGTTTCGGCACTTGACCTTCTAATCCAAAAATAAGTTGATGGAAATCGGTACTTGGCCTTCTTCAGAAAACAACCCGTTTCAACCGGCACTTGACCTTCACAAAAACGACAGCACTGGAACCTTGACAGCAGCAACTTGCTTGACTTGCGTAAAAGATAACAGCAGTCCGAGTTATCCGGCAACATGTAACAACGCCGGGTACTGTCAAATTCTTGTTTCCGTCAAAAAGTTGAAATTTTGACTTTTACCGGGCAACGCCGAGTACTTTGAAAATTTTGAAGATGTTGACTGTATTGAAGAATGTTAATTTCTTGAAGGATGCTGATGAATTCTTGTTGAAAATGAAGTGGGTAAGGGACCCCGTGTTTGCTGGTACCAGAATCAAACCAGCTTATGGCCACCAAATGATGCGTGATGCCATATGATGATGGATGGTATCCGCATGTCTGGTTTTGTGTAGTGTGCAGAGGTGTTCAGTCAAACAATGTTCATACAAAAATAACAGGGCAATCCACATAGGACGTCAGTAAACTCACGACGTATAAAGTCAATGATTCTTGTAACAGCCGTTGACGTTTTTCTTCATTATTTATTGTGGACGCCACAGTGACAAAATGGTTACGCGAATATGTAGGCACATCAAACAGTCATTATCACAACAACATTCAATACAGCAATAGACGGTAGACAGCATTACAATGATGAGTCAGATGCATGTTATATTTCATAGTGCTGTAAATGTAGTCAGGTGAAAAACTCCATCCTTTTCTATAACAGCCAGGAGATAACCAGATGTATGAGATCAGTTCACTCTCCTTAGTCTGACTTCAGCAAGACAGACACGTCTGCCGAAGTATAAATAATGTCCTCAAAATATCCTCTAGATAATAAAGGTTTTCCAAACCTAGTTCATTTAACAAAGTAGCAAGTAATGGTCCTTGGAACATGCATCAACCGATGCAGTACAATACAGCGACATGTGAGCTGGGAAAACATCTCGTGACGACGACTTTCGAAGACAGGCTATGAATCGAAATCGCTCACGACCCAAAATCGATAGAGTTAATGAAAAGTCAATTTACCTTGCTTTCAGGAAATACACAGAAATATCACGCCTCCCGACATGTGGGAAACACTAGAGGTATTATCTCGAATAAACGAAATATCCATTAAGAGGACTACACATCCCTGACAGAACAAAAAATAGCGGAGATCCCCTCTTCAACGAGGCATCTCTTTCGCCATTCAAATCGCTCACTCCACTAGTGGTGGGCGGAAACCGATCGACCAAAAAACAAGACCAGTCATGCGCAGTCCAGCGCAAAAAGACCACAGCTCAAAACTTAACTGCATTCAATACCAACGCGAGAAGACAAATGCTTACCGAGAAAAGTGACTATAAATTTCAAGCAGTTGTTGCCCTTGCGTTATAAAATAGATATTGTAATAAAACGATGTTGCGAGAATTTATCACGCAACAGTCATGTTGTTTTTGGTCGGCCTCTCTTTCGTTTTCCTTCAGGGGTGCAGAGCATAGCTGTTCTTGTAATGGTATCAGAATCTCTTCTGAGGACGTGGCCAACCCAACTCCAGCGTCTGCCAGCTATGATGGTGTGCATGTCCTCTTGGTAACTCCTTGTAAATAGTTCTTGATTGGTGATTGTATTCGGCCAAAAGAAGTTATTTCCTAGTCTTATCATTATCGTCCCGTGGTGATGGTATTCGGCCAAAAGAAGTTATTTCCTAGTCTTATCACTATCGTCCTGTGGTGATGGTATTCGGCCAAAAGACGTTATTTCCTAGTCTTATCATTATCGTCCTGTGGTGATGGTATTCGGCCAAAAGAAGTTATTTCCTAGTCTTATCACTATCGTCCTGTGGTGATGGTATTCGGCCAAAAGAAGTTATTTCTTAGTCTTATCATTATCGTCCCGTGGTGATGGTATTCGGCCAAAAGAAGTTATTTCCTAGTCTTACCATTATCGTCCCGTGGTGATGGTATTCGGCCAAAAGAAGTTATTTCCTAGTCTTATCATTATCGTCCTGATGGCTCCCTATAAAGCATGGGACCAACAATGCAGCTGTTCCCCTTGCAGGTAGGATTCACCACACATTTACGTGCTCCTGCAGTGACGGATTCTGTAGCAGTTTATTTTGCATGATGAGGTTGCCAGTCCCAAGCTCAACCTCACATTAGTCTCCACGAACCTCATATTAGTCTCCCCGTACTTCACATTGGTCTCCCCGAACCTCAAATTAGCCTCCCCGAACCTCACATTAGTCTCCCCGTATCTCACATTAGTCTCCCCGTACCTTACATTAGTCTCCCCGAACCTCACATTAGTCTCCCCGAACCTCATATTAGTCTCCCCGAACCTCATATTATTCTCATCGAACCTCACATTGTTCTCCCCGAACTTCATATTAGTCTCCCCGAACCTCACATTAGTCTCCGCGTACCTCACATTAGTCTCCCCGAAACTCATCCTCGAACCTCATATTAGTCTCCCCGAACCTCATATTAGTCTCCTCGAACCTCATATTAGTCTCCCCGAACATCATATTAGTCTCCCCGAAACTCATCCTCGAACCTCATATTAGTCTCCCCGAACCTCATATTAGTCTCCTCGAACCTCATATTAGTCTCCCCGAACATCATATTAGTCTCCCCGAAACTCATCCTCGAACCTCATATTAGTCTCCCCGAACCTCATCTTAGTCTCCCCTAACCTCATATTAGTCTCCCCGAACCTCATATTAGTCTCCCCGAAACTCATCCTCGAACCTCACATTAGTCTCCCCGAACCTCATATTAGTCTCCCCGAACCTCATATTAGTCTCCCCGAACCTCATATTAGTCTCCCCGAAACTCATCCTCGAACCTCATATTAGTCTCCCCGAACCTCACATCAGTCTCCGCGAACCTCATATTAGTCTCCCCGAAACTCATCCTCGAACCTCACATTAGTCTCCCCGAACCTCATATTAGTCTCCCCGAACCTCATATTAGTCTCCCCGAACCTCATATTATTCTCCCCGAAACATCCTCGAACCTCATATTAGTCTCCCCGAACCTCATATTAGTCTCCCCGAACCTCATATTAGTCTCCCCGAACCTCATATTAGTCTCCCCGAACCTCACATTAGTCTCCCCGAACCTCACATTAGTCTCCCCGAACCTCACATTAGTCTCCCCCAAACCTCACATTAGTCTCTCCGAACCTCATATTAGTCTCCCCGAACCTCATAGTAGTCTCCTCGTACCTCACATTAGTCTCCCCGAACCTCACATTAGTCTCCCCGTACCTCACATTAGTCTCCCCGAACCTCACATTAGCCTCCCCGTACGACATGCCTGAGGCCTGAGGCAGGAGTAGTATTATTCTTTCTTAGTCTCAACAGAGACCCCCCCCCCCCCGAACTACACGGGGGCATATCCTAGTACCACCACCATCATCTTTCAGCTCCGGCCCAAGAAGTAAAGCCTATTAGGTTGTTGGTACAGCTGTGCACTAGCCCTGCAACTTTTCTTGTCATGGCAGTTAAGTGACCGCACTACCCCGGGTTCCGCGATAGAAACCTGTTAGCGTTACTCTCCAGTCTACCCAGCTGTAAACGGGTACCTGACCCTGCTCTTGGGTTATGAAAGGCAGAGTCAGCGAGGAAAAGAACTGGTTACCCCCACATCATAAAGCTGGCCCTAGTACTACGGAGTCTCTAACACCTCAATACCCTACGGCAGTATCTGCTGTGGGGGCTACCTTTACCTTATACTCTTTTATAACAAGTCCAGTGATAACAATTCATTTCCTGCCTGCCCCAGGCACGGGGTGTGGTTCTCAGTAAATTCCTGACGTACTTATTTCTGATTCTGCTTCTCCTGAAGACATAGCAGCATGTTGTGTCATATCGCATGCTGTGATCTTACTGTCATGGATATCACTGAGGAGTCTTGTTGCTTCTTCATTTTCATCTTCTTCTTCTTATTGTTTTTCTTCTTCCTTTTCTTCTTCTTCTTCTTCTTCTTTATCTGCTTCTTCTTCTTCTTCTTCTTCTTCTTCTTCGTCCTCTTCTCCTTCTCATTCTTTTTCCTCTTCTTCTTCCTCTTCTCCTTCTCATTCTTCATCTTCTTCTACAACTTTAATGTGTTTACAGAAAGCAGGAATGGTAAATATGTAGGCATATGTGCTATGTCTAGTCCTCGTATGTTGGGCGATTTTGCAGTACGTTCATCTTTTTATTTTTGTGTTCAATCAGTGCCAGAGTTCAAGGTTACATTGATCAGTAGTTCCTGTCTTTTTGTTGTTGAATAGAGTGTATTTAAATCTGTTGTTGATATTTATAGGAAAGAATTTATACATGTATTATATATCACCTTTCATATGGTTTTCGTAGAGACGTGTGCATATATATATATATATATATATATATATATATATATATATATATATTTATATATATATTTATATATATATTTATATATATATATATATATATATATATATATTTATATATATATTTATATATATATTTATATATATATATTTATACACGTCTATTTTGCAGGTGTGTCCTATGTACTTTAATTGCTGTTTATATTTACACTTTCATTGTCTCATTACCATTCATATTAACTGAACCCTCTCTTTTTACAGCTGCTTTAATTTACGGATGTCCATTCTGTGGTGTTCGGTTCTCTAGTCCCCGCACGCTTCAAGGTCATCTGAGTTTCTACTGCTCCAAGAAAACCTCAGATCAGATTGTCACTCCAGCAAGTAAAGAACGAGACAAGGGAAGCAACCAAAACAAGTCTCAGTTAGAAGGTGGGTTTATTGCTGCGTTTGTCGTCCTTGTTAAAGAATACTTTTGAGCAACACAGCTGCGATAACTTAAGGTCAGAGTTCAAAAAAGACAATAGATCTAAATGCACGAAGTGAATCTACACGTATTCAAGGCTTGTCAATAGATAACAGATAGATACACACGTGGTATGCTCATTGTCTGTCTTTTGTAATTATGGGAACATTTTGAAATGTCTGTACAAAATCTTATCGTCTGCTAAGCTATGTTCCATTAGGCATATACACAAATGTAGGTTTCTCAGAATCAACTTTTGAAGGGTCTGCATGTAGAGTTGATTTGTGTTTGTGTTAAATCGATTATTTGCCATGTATGTTCCATGTGACTAGTATATGACCTTTTTTTTTTAGAATGGTCGGCTTATATTTTCCACACCTCTAATTGAATCCACTTGATTGTGCTTACACCAAATTTAAAAAAAAACGAACAATGATTTGTATCGTCATCATGATCATCATTATCATCATCATCATTATTATCATCATCACCACCACCACCATCATCATCATCACCACCACCATCATCATCATTATCATCATCACCACCACCATCATCATCATCCCCATCATTATTATCACCACCACCATCATCATTACCACCACCATCACTATCATCATCATCACCACCACCATCATCATCATCACCATCATCATCACCACCATCATCATCACCATCATTACCATTATTATCACCGCCACCATCATTACCACCATCATCACCACCATCACTATCGTCACCATCACTATCATCATCATCACCACCGTCATCATCACCACCATCATCATCACCATCATCATCATCAGCACCATCATCATCATCACAATTATCATCACTATCATCATCATCACTGTCATCATCATTATCCTTATCTATCAGTTCCCTAAGGAACATATACCTTAAACAAATTGGTTCCAACCTTTCCTGACGTCTACTAACTTTCAAAGTCTTTCCATTTTTCTTTCCTTACATATTTGCCTCCAGTGTCTTGTGAGAGTGAAAATCTGTTGAGAAGTTTTCTTGGGGCAGTAGAAACTCAGATGGCCTTGAAGCACTATTGTCATCTTTGTATTTTTGTTTCATACTTGTCGTCACTTTATTAAAATTCAGCAGAATATATTTTCTCCTTGCTACCATTTTTGTGTATGTTTTAACCATTAAATTTAGCCATTATTTTGTATATTTTATGACCTCTTGAGTTTGTCTCATGCAGGTCTTCCACTGAAGCAAGAGTCCGGTGTACAACTAGAAAATGATTCCCACGCGGTGAAACAGTCTCGCATTGCTTCTATCAGCCAATCTGATTCAGCAGATCAGCAGAGCACAGCCACACCTGCTAAGGTAGGTCGCCCTGGACAAGTCTTCAAGTGTAAACATTGTTCTTATAAGGCTGACAAACTCAGCAGTCTGAACCGCCACATGCGCATGCATAATAACGACAAGGTCAAGGCTACAACTTTCCCATCAGACGAGAGGGCATCACGCAGCAACAGTGAACAAATCATTAACTCTGTGCGTTCACCTAACTCGGACACGTTTTGCAAGGAATGCAGGATTCAATTCTCAAATCTCCATACCTACAAGTGTCACAAAGAGCACTACTGCGCCCAGAGAAGAAAAAAAGCTTTAGCAGATCCCTCAGCATTCGCTGCTATGTTTCATTCCCCATTTTCATTCCACGATGCTTCAAATGTGGGTATTCCCTCAGCATTACAGATGGCGGCCCTCAACCAGGGAGGCCTAATTCTGCCCAGATCATCAAGTGATGCAGCTAGTTCAGGAACTGCAGCAGTGTTACTTTCAACACCTGTTCTAACAGCCGGTGGCATGGCCAACATTGCTATTTCTATGCCAACAATGTTAATGCCACCAATGGTAACAGGCCAAGATGTGGTTGCAGCCGTGACCAGTCCTAGAGGTAAAAGATCTCCTGAAAAGCAACAGCCTCATCCATCATCATCTCAGTCTTCATCACATGCTCTGCCACTGACTCACTTCTTAAATCTTCCTGCCACTGCCTCAGCTAACTATACACGGGCATTGGAGGAACTTCACAAATCAAATGAATTTACTGCCCTTAAACCAGACTCTGTGGATGAAGATCGCCCTCTTGATCTAACAACTACTAAGAAAGAAATAAAATCTGAACTTGATAGTAGCAAAGACGAAAATCAGATAAATTTAACATTCCTTCAACCTGACAGGGATGGCGCACTAGATGCCAGAAGAATAATACGTTCTTCGTTGTCACAAGCGTCCAGCATCTCAGATACATACCAGCAAGTTAAAGATCTAAAAGATGATTCAAACTCTCCACCATCAAGCCCTGTATGCGAGAGTGCAACCAAAACAGAGGCAGTTGATCTAGAAAGCGAATTACTTTCTACACGTTCACAAGCGCTGCAAGTTCTAAGATCTGAACATCTTACCACAAACTCTATGATAGTCCAGGTACTGCCACATCCGTCCATGTTCGTTCCTCCAGCAGGCTTCCTTTCCATACCTTTAACAGTATCACCACCAGCAAAACTAGCAGCACCTCTGTCTCCTTCAGGCACGCCCAATGGTATCAGCAAATGTGCTGATTGCAATATAGTATTTTACAAGCATGACAACTATTTAATACACAAGAAGCATTACTGTTCAGGTAAAAGGCGCCTAAGTATCCAGCCTGCATCATCATCTGTTGACATGGCACCTCTTGCTATTGAGACCGATACAAAGACTCAGTTAGATATTCAGCGACCACCGTCACCCCCACCAGCACGATCATCACCAGTCAAAATTAAAAATCATCCAGAAAGAGAATATGTAAGTTCAGGAGAATCCCTGCAGGATTCAAACGTTTCTCCTTCTAAGCATTCCAGCGAAGTGAAATACAAATTCTACTGTGTTCCGTGTCGAATAAAGTTCAGTAACTCTAGCATTCTGGAGGCCCACAAAGAGTACTACTGTCCTGCCGGCAAGGACAGTGAACAGTCAGTGATTGTTCAGACAGCTTCTTCCGAAGCAGTTCCCATACCATCCCCTAAAGATGATCACGCATCACCAGACTCACCTCAAGATGAGTTTACATGTACTAGATGTAACAGCATCTTTGTTTCTGCCAGACTCCTCCGACTACACGTGTGTGATGGCGGGTTTCCCTGTCCTCATTGTGATCACGTGTCAATAACTGAAAACAGACTCGCCGAACACCTAAAAGTGCACGCTCCTACCAAAGCGTACAGGTGCACAATATGTGGTTATCGTGGAAATACGGCTCGTGGTATGCGGATGCATGGCAAAACACATATTGACGAGGGGCAGTAGTAAAAGAACCAAAAAGCCAAGACTGTCTTCCCCTGACAGTGAGGAACAAAATAATCCTGGAGGAAGCAACAGCCCCGGAATGTGGAAAGCACCAAAGAAAAGAGAAAATATTGAGAATGAAGAAGAAAATTCATTGGTCAACAACAATAATTCAGAAATGTCGAAAGTTCAACTTAAGGGATCTGAAATCGATTCTCATGGCAATACAAACGATGACAGTCAACAAGAAGCCACTTCCCATCATCATATTACAGTTAAGAGCGAGCCTATGGAGGAGTGTTACAGCCCTAGCGAACCTTCCAATAAACTCAGCCACTTCTTGCATACGCCCAGCCAGAGCCCAGAATCGCATTCAACCAGTGATCCAGACGCTAGAATACAGTCCTCTACTTCTCCATCAAGTATCTCAAGATCCAGTGAAGGTTCCCCGAGTAGTAATTTACAGTATGAACAACAATATGCACATAATGTGAGGCCAGACTCTGGGTTATGTCAGATGGAGACAGAACCAGGAGAAATTACTGCAGGTCATATCAAACCTGAGCCTCGATATGACGAGGATGATGAAAGAGATGTACCGGGTAATTTCTGTTCGGACAATGACAAAGATAACGAATTGGACAGTTATGACTGTGGAAGTGACCAGAGATCTGACAGGTTTGACCTGCACGCAAATGAGGTTCCGTCTGATGTGCAGCGCCAGAAGCACAACAGGAACACGTTGCATCACTCCAGTCAAGCAAAAGTCGAAGCGGATTCGAAAAAGAGAAGCCCTATTTCTGTTTCCCAAGTAACCACACTAGACCTTCAGTCCACAAAGTCCGTTGTGAAGACGCCAAATTTTCTCGAAAGCTCCCCGCCACATACAAACCCCAACTCTAGTCCTACAACAGCCAATACCAGCATTAGATTAAGCTCGTCATCATCATTTCACACATTAAACTCACACATTAATACAGCTTCCTTAGCTGCCGTTTTTCCTCACCCAGCCCAAACTCATGGCGTACCATTCTCCTGTACTACACCCCATATAGCTCTTCCATACCTCTTTCTGCCTCCCATCCAGCCAGGATCTACTATACCCACCCCTCAATCTCCAAGCAGCAGAGACGACAGAGCCACTGGAGCCCGCTACTGTCAAAACTGTGATATCTCCTTTTCTAAGCACGCCACATACCTGGCTCATAAAAAATACTATTGTACTGCCCGACCAAGAGGTGAGGTCCATTCATCTGCCAAAGCATAATATGGCGCGATATTACAGCATTATATTTTTGAATGATTCCTCAATACTAAATGGCGCATTTGTGTTGAATTCGCCACACAATCTTCTATTAGTTCGCCAAACAAAAGGATGACGAATACGAAGAGCTTGAGTGACACGTTCTTTTAACGTGGCTGTCAAGTTGGTTGAGAACGTGGCTGTCAAGTTGGTTGAGAACGTGGCTGTCAAGTTGGTTGAGAACGTGGCTGTCAAGTTGGTTGAGAACGTGGCTGTCAAGTTGGTTGAGAACGTGGCTGTCAAGTTGGTTGAGAACGTGGCTGTCAAGTTGGTTGAGAACGTGGCTGTCAAGTTGGTTGAGAACGTGGCTGTCAAGTTGGTTGAGAACGTGGCGTCCAGTGATTAATCTGAATGAAGACTTCCAGGACTAACCAAAGACGCTGATTTTTAGACGACCGTTCACATTCTAAACAGGAGACCTTTTTAAATACGTTTTATTTCTTGTGATTTTGTTTCGTGTCGTAATCAGAGAGAGAACAAGATATCTCCCCGTTTTATATTCGTCTGACATTGTCTGCCATTTGTGAAAATATTCATACGAAAGTGTTTTTGTTTTTTTCCAGTTAGTTAACGTGGTATTGAGAAATCGGTTATTTCTTTGATTTCTGCAAGCAGACTTGTGATATCTTCACAGTTCCTAAAGCTTTGTCCCGCTTTATTTATAGCTGTATTTGTTACCAGCAGACCACAATGCTTAGACTCTGCTAAAAGAGCTGATGATATACGAAAGCAGCACATGTCACGTGTTTGTTGATGGTCTATGCTTCTTGAGGAGCTAAACAGTATAGATTGATTGGAAAGTCTATGGTTGTAGTAGCAAGGATTTCATATTTCTGAGCTACTGAGCGGAAGAAAGAGCCTAAAATTCCTGTCAACAAGTGGACAAAATCCAGACATTGTGCAGTCAACTTGTAATGTTGATCTTCCAAGTTCTAGCAATTTATATTTAACAATGATAATTCACTTGTATAGAAACCCATAGAATATTGTACATTATCATTGGTTGTGATTTTGAATTTTGTCTTTCCGTATTATGCCAATTTTGTCACACTCTCTCTCTCTCTCTCTCTCTCTCTCTCTCTCTCTCTCTCTCTCTCTCTCTCTCTCTCTCTCTCTCTCTCTCTCTCTCTCTCCCCCTCATATATATATATATAATGTCAGAAAATATCAGAAAAAAAATTATATATATATATATATATATATATATATATATATATATATATATATAATTTTTTTTCTGATATTTTCTGACATTATATTTTTCCTAATCTATAGTCAAACAACCCATTTTTTACAAACATGTTCATGTTTGCTTGCCATGTTCTTAGCCGATCTCTAATGTTTCAAATCAAATGATGTTTAATATCTTTAGGCTTATAGTTTAATACTAGACTGTACAGTTAAAAAAGTGTGTAATCTATGGAATAATTCCAGACTTTCTAACCGTTGCCATGCCCAAGCTTTACACCGTTGTCTACTTTATGTTTTGTTGAGTTTGACTCTTGTAAGATACTTTGACATGACGTTGATATGACCATAGTTAGAATATGTGGTTTCTTACTATCACATTATGTTTTATATAATCCTATGAAATTTATGACATTTTCATGAGGTTTTTTTTTTTTTACATTCTCATAAAGTTTGCTCACGTGAGGTACCAACAATTCTTGTGAAGTATATAATGTTTCTTAGTTACACGAAGTTTTCTTACAGTTCTACAAGGCTTCTTAAGGTCACATTAAGTTTCTGGCAATCCTATTACTAATAGTGGCTTTAAGTTTCCTACAGTTCCATGAGGTTGCTTACATCACATGACATTTCCTACAGACCAATGAGGTTGCTTACGTCAGATAAAGTTTTCTACAGTCCCATGAGGTTGTTTACGTCACGTGAAGTTTCCTACAGTCCCATGAGGTTTATTACAGTCACGTGAAGTTCCCTACAGTCCCACAAGTTGTTTTACAGTCACATAACGTTTCCTACAGTCCCATGAGGTTTATTACAGTCACATGACGTTTCCTACAGTCCCGTGAGGCTGCTTACGTCACATAACGTTTCCTACTGTCCCATGAGGTTGCTTACGTCACATAAAGTTTCCACAGTCTCATGAGCTTTATTACAGTCACGTGAAGTTCCCTACAGTCCCATGCGGTTTATTACAGTCTCATAATGTTTCCTACAGTCCCATGACTTTTATTACAGTGACATAAAGTTTCCTACAGTCTCCTGAGGTTTATTACAGTCACATGAGGTTTATTACAGTCACATAAAGTTCCCTATAGTCTTATGAATGCGGCATATCTCATGGAAAGAGAAGAAAACAAATAAGGAGGTCCTAGAAAATCTAGGTATGAAAAGAGAACTAATGAGGGAGATCAAAGTTCGGCGGCTAAAATACTTTGGCCACATAAAAAGACATAACACCTTGCAGAAGACCATAATAGAAAAGAGAGGTGAAGGCAAACGTGCAAGGGGAAGACAGCGCTATAAGTGGGAAGATAACATCAGGAGATGGACAGGAAAGAGCCTATCAGAGTGCACCACCAAGACAAGAAACAGAAGACGTTGGAGATCCATTACAGCCAACCTTCGTTGTGGAGATGGCAGCTGATGATGATGATGATAGTCTTATGAGGTTTATTACAGTCACATAAAGTTTCCTGCAGTCCCATGACTTTTATTACAGTGACATAAAGTTTCCTACAGTCTCATGAGGTTTATTACAGTCACATGAGGTTTATTGCAGTCACATAAAGTTTCCTATAGTCTTATAAGATTTATTACAGTCACATAAAGTTTCCTACAGTCCCATGAGGTTTATTACAGTCATATAAAGTTTCCTACAGTTCCATGGGGTTTATTACAGTCACATAAAGTTTCCTACAGTCCCATGAAGTATAATACAGCCACATAAAGTTTCCTACAGTCTTATGGTGTTTATTACAGTCACATAAAGTTTCCTATAGTCCCATGAGGTTTATTGCAGTCACATAACGTTTTCTACAGTCACATGAGGTTTATTATAGCCACATAAAGTTTCCTACAGTCACATGAGGTTTATTACAGTCACATGAGGTTTATTACAGTCGCATGAGGTTTATTACAGTCACATAACGTTTCCTATAGTCTTATGATGTTTATTACCGTGACATAAAGTTTCCTAGTCCCATGAGGTTTATTACAGTCCCATGAGGTTTATTACAGTCCCATGAGGTTTATTACAGTCCCATGAGGTTTATTACAGTCACATGAAGTTTCCTACTGTCGCTGTTTCTTTTCCTTGATGAGGCGAAGTGATTGCTTTCATTTTGGTGATACCAACTTTGTACTGTAGATTGATGTCAGTATCTAGTATCATTGGACGCAAAAGTCCTGCCAAACTTCTGTGTTTACTGCCTTCGAGGATTGACATCGCGCCAGGTTAGGCCAGACGGTGACTGTCAGATGCCACAGGATCTCACAGACGTTTATTAACTGAACTAGCTTTTCTACATGCAGTGTGCAGATCACATGAGGAAACGTTAGAGACTTTTATCAGTTTCTGGCTTAAAATGTAGACAGTATAAATGTGCTTGCCCTCTCAGGCATTTCATACAAGACACCTAAGCTGGTGTATCGCATGTAACATCATCATGTGAAAAAAAGTTGCCACAGACATCACTGCCACAAGAGCATGAAACTATTTTATGCAGGGGTAGTTCCATGCTCTGTTAGGAGCGTCAAGGAAAATTGATGATTAACTGATTAAAAAGGTTCTGCAACGGATTCTGAGAGGACCGTAAATGATAATCGTGAGTTACTTCCTGCCAGGTTATGGTGAGCTTTGTTAATCTCTCAGTATTTTGTTGAATAGGATGTTATAATGAATGAAATTTGGAATCTCTCGTCAATCATATGCTGCCACTGGAAGCGTTTACAACAGTTTACTTGCTTCCTTATTCTTGTATTTTCATTGCTCTTGTTGTCTTCTTGATGTGTTTTGTGCTGGCTGTATCCAGCAACCTCAGTATGTTTGACTTGTTGTAACTTGTAGCATGATAAACTGCCCCAGCCAGCATCAGATTTGAGTGTGTGTAGGCTTGACAGCGGCTGGAGACAGGCAGACAGAAGAGAGACAGAATATATCAGGATAGGTAGATAGATTAATTCATGAAACGCTGTGTAGGTTGGTGTTGACGGTTAGGTGTCTCCATGTCATAAGGTGTATGACTGACAGACAAACAGACAGATTGGCAGATGGATAAACAGGCAGACAGACGAATGAATGGACAGATAGATAGATAGATAGATAGATAGATAGATAGATAGATAGATAGATAGATAGATAGATAGATAGATAGATAGATAGATAGATAGATAGATAGATAGATAGATAGATAGATAGATAGATAGATAGATGCATGGATGGATGGTTGGTTGGTTGGTTGGTTGGTTGAATAGTTGGTTGGTTGAATGGTTGAATGGTTGGTTGGTTGAATAGTTGGTTAGAATGGTTGGTTGGTTGAATGGTTGGTTGAATGGTTGGTTGGTTGAATGGTTGGTTGGTTGAATGGTTGGTTGGTTGAATGGTTGGTTGGTTGAATGGATGGTTGGTTGGTTGGATGGTTGGTTGGATGGTTGGATGGTTTGTTGATTGGATGGTTGGTTGGTTGGATGGTTGGTTGGTTGGATGATTGGTTGGTTGGTTGGTTGGTTGGATTGATGGTTGGTTGGATGGTTGGTTGGTTGGCTAGTTGGTTGCTTTGTTTAGTTGGATGGTTGGTTGGATGGTTGGTTGAGTGGTTGGTTGGTTGGTTGAATGGTTGGTTGGATGGTTGGTTGGGTGGTTGGTTGGTTGGATGGTTGTTTGGACAGATATAAATTCAGACAGATAGATGACCGTTTAACAAGATAGGCATGCAGGCAGCGAGACAGATAAAAGGACAAAACATATAGATATATTAATAGTGTAACAACCAGTGTGAGAGACTCCCGCTTGTTCATGTCTCTAATGGTCTTACAGCATTGAGCTAGCTATATTAGGTCAAGGCTTAATTCTGTTGTTGTAAGTGTATATGTTCACACATGACATTTTGACCATTTTGTATTTTTTTCGCGTCATTAAGCTTATGAATTTAGCTGTGTGTTAAAATCCTCTAGCTTTAACTCACAAAACGTCATAGTATATTACTAGTTTCACAGCCACTTCCAGCAAGTCAAGGAGGTACTTTCAGAACTGCCCGTATTTCATATTTTTTTTTTTTTTTTTTTTTTTTTCGTACGCCCGCTAATACTCGAGGCGAAATCTCAGGTTATTATTTTATGTCTAACCTGACATTGATTTTACGTGAGTATCCCTTTATTTCTTGTACAGAGACAGGTGTCCCTCGCCATTCAGGCAAATACTCGCCGATTTCGGAGGTACCCATTGCAGCTGGGTCGGCTCAGGAGCCGCCAGTCCCTGGTCGACGACACTACTTCAAATGTTCTCGCCAGGTCTCGAGTTAATCCAGTCCAAATCCCGGTCGACGAAAAATCCTCAAATGCCGTCGCCCGGGTTTGATCCTGTATCACCCGGTCGCCAGAGCGGTGTTGTAACCACTACGCTAGCGCGGCTCCCCATTTCATATTTGAAAGAGTTAATTACGATGATACTGTCGTACTGCCATTGTAATGACCTGTTGGTATTAAACCCAACAATTAATACAACACACGGATACGCCATCATAGAATCATTCAAAAGTAATCCCGTGATGTTTCCATTTTGTGTGTGTTAAACGTAAAGGTAGTCCCATAGAGGATATTGCCGTTGGGGAGTGAAGTGTTAGAGACTTCACTATACTAGGTCCCTTTCGAGAGGTGGGGGTGACCAGATCCTTTCCTCGCTGTCTGTGCCGTCCCTAACTCAACGGCAGACTCGGGTCTTTACAGCTGGGTAGACTGGCGCCTGTCGCAACGGTGTTTCGAACCGGTACCTTTGCCGTGAGAGGCCATAACTCTGATCACTGTGCCGATCGAAAGCATTTGTGTGTGTTGGAGAGGTGAAATGTCTATTTCAGGCGATAATTCAGGCCCACATATAAAGGG
Source organism: Oreohelix idahoensis (assembly GCA_024509875.1). Taxonomy (NCBI): domain Eukaryota; kingdom Metazoa; phylum Mollusca; class Gastropoda; order Stylommatophora; family Oreohelicidae; genus Oreohelix; species Oreohelix idahoensis. The sequence goes on along the minus strand of JAMPIV010010094.1, from coordinate 33,710 downwards.
CCTCCAACCTGCCCCTCTTACAGTCTAGTGATAGGCCTTGCATGTATGAAAGCCAAAGCTTTAAGTTAAGACCCTACTACAACATATAGTTCCCAGCGGTCCTTGAGGAGACAAAAGAAATGACCACAGCTACGTCAGGTAAGAGGGAACTAATATGAGGTTGCTCATAAGGGGTTGGCAACCTCATCATGTAAAACATGCTGCTACAGAACCTATCGCTGCAAAAGCACATGCATGCTTTAATATAGGCTTCCTAAAAGTGGACCAATTGCAGTGGCGTATCAATGCTCTACAAGGAGCGAAAGGGGAAAAGAAGACAACAACATTATCCTGGGGCATTGGGGAGACGTGGACTAAGCAACGTAAACAAAATGTTTCAGGCCACCTCTGCGTGCGTTGCACAGTTATCGCGATGTCACAGTGGCAGTCGTCACATGTCACCACTGGCAAGAAATAAGTGGCAAATAACAAACAAAATCGCAGATAACACCTAGCAACAAACACAAGTATATTACCAAAAGTGTTGTTATTATTATATACATTAGTATAACAGTCGCGTTGATGAATACCTCAGTGAAATTACATTGCCAGGGTCTACAAGTGTCTGTATAGCTTAACTCTCTCTACCACACGAACTGAAGCGTTCGATTGGCAGAGTGGTTAGAGCGCGGGCCTCTCGCGACAAAGAGACCGGGTTCGAAACACGGTAGCGTCACTCTAGCGAGGGTTCCGCGGAACCGGGTTCCGCGAGAGGTCGCTAGGGGTTCCGTGAGAAAAAAATAAATAAATAAACGGGGCTTTTTCAAAGTCTTGTATAAAACTGTGTCTTATGTGCTATATGTTTATTCATATAGCTTGGACCTATGGTTTTTAGTAGCTTTAATATACAGCATTGTCAATTCATTTTCATGTTGTTAATAACATTCATTAAAATTACCGGGAGCTAAAGACATAATCATTTTTATACAGTGATTCGTGAGATCTGAAGAATTATTTCAAGGGTTCCGCCACGGTAAAAGATTGAGAAATGCTGCTCTAGAGTCTACCCAGCAGTAAATGTGCCTGACTCGCAGCGAATGGACACGCCCACCTCATAAACCTAAGACCTATTATAGTAAAGTCTCTAACACTTCAATCCCTTACGGCAGTATCTGATATGGGACAACCTTGTCTGTATAAAATCTAAAAAAAAAAAAAAATGCATGGGGACAGCTGGAGTTAAAACAGCTGGAGTTAAAACAGCTGGAGTTAAAACAGCTGGAGTTAAAACAGCAGACAAACGAGGACAGTTTTTTTTTTTTTTTTTACTTCTAGATTTAAAAAAAAAAGGGAACCGGTGGCTGGCTGAACATTTGTAACAATAATGTACGCTTTATGTCACTATTTACATGAAGAATTGTAAACTTGTGTAATGAACATGGTTTTGTAGACTGTATGTTTAGTTTTGTACACGATGTTTAGTTTTGTACACAGCATGTTTAGTTGATTACATTTTAGACTTTTCTGAATTACTTCGCAACTTCTAAAACTCCATTCAGTTTCCACTTTCTTATGTTAGTGCGAAACCAAAACAACCCGTTCAGATGGTTCATGTGTACGCGTTCAATGTTATTTGGGTTCAGATGCGTCCTGTAATGCTTGCCTCCTTTAGCTGTTGGTAAGGACAAGTCCTTCAGAAATGTTAATTCTAGTAAATATAGGACTAAACTCTTAATTGTGTTTCTGTCTTTGTCGTAATTTGTTTTTTTGTTTTTGTCCGTAGATAGATGTTTTGGGGTTGAAATGAAGATAATGATCGCCTATTAGCGAATGACACTGCAATCGATGAACCATCAAGCTAAGATTACCGGATTTTGGCATTAGGCGTAAGAATGGCGGGAATGAACGTATGAAGATGCAGCCGGCGTTCTATACAACAGTTTTATCCAGCGCGCAACAGGAATAATTAGCAACCACACCCTTTGACGTATACTGAGGGAGACTGAGCACTATGGGTTTGCCCGGAGTGCAATGATGTCGATTATGAACAACAATAACAATAAAGATAAGTGTGACATGTTCTTCGACAAAGAAGTAAGTGTCGTGGGTTGTCTCCCCTATGCTCTGCAGCAGTGGTCCAACAGTGGCCAAAACTTAGAGTATCTAATGTGGGTCTTCAAAGGTGTCTACTTTCGCACAAGATCACTCTTGGCAGAGTTGTAGGTAGAAGGATAAGGATGCTTCTACCTCAAGGGAGTATTCACAATATATTTCAGATGTCAAGAACAATGCTACATGAGGCGGAGCAATGTTAACTTTAGTATCTGACCCGCCGCCTTTCGTGAAGATGGACTATGCACTAATTAGCTCGTTCTAGTCCCCAGCTGAGTCAATTCAGCGTAATCCTTTATTATTATTATTATATATATATATATATATATATATATATATATATATATATATATATATATATATATATATATATATATATATATATATATATATATATATATATATATATATATATATATATATATAACAGATTCTGATATATGCGTACGCTCTCATAACTATAATAATTGAATCAACTATCTTGAGTAAAATAACACGTAACAAATTTAATAATCAATTATTCTTTAACAGTTTAAAATAAATATGAATAGTGGGTGAAATTTAGATAAAAAATGTCTTCATAGAGACTTGATAGGGGAGTTATAAAAGTCCGTTGCGTTCGCATTTTAATAAGCACTTAGCTCTTCAAATAGTTTAGTACTGCCGTAGGTGTTTCGTCAAGTCTTTTGGGATGGGGGTACTTCGCTACACAACTCGTCCAATGTAGGTGGTTAGTGTCGAATCCAAGCTCTTGAATTACAAACTAGTGGCGTAGAAACTCTTACTATCAACTGGCCTCGTACCAGGAACTTTAGAGAAAATAAAAGTACAAATGCCTCTGCTAAGTACATTGTGGTCGGAAGATTAAACAGGTGCCTTTTCACGCTGTCCGCTCACCAGTTTTGACTCTCTGAGAATTTATTCTCCCTGAGCATATACAGCTTAACTCAGGGAATATGATTGGAAATCATCGTTATTCTTCTGGTTAATTTAATGGGGAAAATGTGTCTAGACAGCGAGAGTGGCTTGTGCCTGAGGTTTACATATAACTCAAAAATGAAAATATAAACACTATACACATGTGATGTAATCATCACTCCTCACTGCTCCATTCGGAGTCTGGGGTTACTTTTGCTTTCGGTTTTCTGTACGAACTAGCATGAAGCAATCACCAGCGCTTGCTGTAGTGGTTTATGAATATACTATTTTCATATGTTGAGGTTACCAGCCTCGAATGACTTGTATAACCACTTAGCAAGAAAAACATGTTGAATTCACATTGTAAAAATATGTACAGCTTACCCCAACTTGAGATCTACAAACTCCTAGCACAGGTGAATGGACACAGCAACTTATGTTAGATGCTTCGAATACTTGGTCTGGGGATAACTTTATAATCCCTTTTATGACGGGTGCTTTGATTCCTAGGTATACAGTCTTGGTATTTTAAAATGTTAATTTTAATTCTTCCTCGCGTGTTTAAACTTATCGCGTTAAAATTTAAACCCATGAGCTATCTTTCAAATGTGGCATGATTACTTCCGTTAATATTATATAGACCTGCCAACACATCTGTGATCTCATTCCTAATGATTATCTTGCTCATAATGTCTCTTCAGACATATTTTATCGGTAATAAAGACGCCGATTATGTCTGGACAAAAATGATAGTGATTATCACGTGTACTCAAATCTTCCACCAGACTGATAATCCCTGACGTACGCGGACCACTGCGGGCTCTCTCAGACAGACAATATGGCTTCCTTTGTCCCCTCCTGCCGAGGTGTCGGGAGGCGCAGTGACCAACCGCAAAACACAGGTGGTCACTCGCCTGCTCTGTCTGGGTCGGAAATGAGTTATATCAAAGTCAACCATTACTTTTACGTTTACGGTCTGCATTCAAGCTGGCGCGACCACTTAAGCGATTACAATTAATCCTCAAGATAGTCAATTACCCGTGAAATTACACTATTGCAGTGTGAGAAAAGGTATGGCAATTTAGGGAGTGTCAATGGCACGAATTCATGTGCGAAAAACGACGAAATAAATGGATAATGTAGGAGAGAAAGAAAAAAATGTAAAAGGACACCCACGAATATCGTCTCAAAGTCGTTCACGTCGTTAGGGTTAGGATTGAGATTAGGGTTTAGGATTAGCATTCCTAAACCCAGTCCTAGCCCATACCCTCGATTACCACGTCTCTGAATTATTTTTTGATGCCATATCGAACATACGGCCCACTGTTTATCATTTCAACCATGTCTTGCTCGGCGACATAGCGGACGATTTAAAAAAGAAACCCGGGAAGAGAAAAAAAGCATCAAGAAGACATTTGGAACGAATGGTACACGGCAGGAGGGTCTGCGGTGTATCTGTTGAATGTCTTTGCTCCACAGTGAGTTAATAAGTGATGATAATAACGATGAAAATGATATATTTCCGTTTATCTTCTGTCTGTCTGTCCTCGATCTTGTCGGTTCTCTATCTGTTCTCTGTCTGTTTTGTTCTATTCTCTGTATGTTCTGTTTGTTCTCAATCTGTCTGGTCTCTGTCTGTTCTGTATTTGTCTGTCCTATGTCTGGAAATGCTGGAAATGATAAAGTCATTCCATGATGACATGAAGGGAACAGTCCAATATGCTGGAAGCACGTCACAGCCCTTTGATATACGAAGTGGCGTTAAACAAGGCTGTGTTCTGGCTCCGACCCTCTTCGGAATCTTCTTTGCCTTACTCTTGAAACATGCATTCAGAGATGCAACTGAAGGAATATGCCTTCACACTAGGTCAGATGGCCGTCTGTTTAATCTTTCAAGGCTGAAGGCAAAAACAAAAATCAGAAGGGTCACTATAAGAGACATGTTGTTCGCTGATGATGCTGCAGTCGTCACTCAAAGCCAACAGGAGCTTCAGAGCTTGATGAATCGCTTCACTAAAGCATGCAAGGACTTTGGCCTCACAATAAGTCTAAAGAAAACGAATGTGCTGAGTCAGGATGTGGGTGCTGCACCAGTTATCACTATCGATAACTATGAATTGGCAGTGGTGCACCACTTCACATACCTAGGGTCTACCATCAATGACAAACTCTCACTGGATACAGAAATCGACAGCCGCATTGGCAAAGCTGCAGCTACCTTTGCCCGCCTCACATCGCGTGTTTGGGGAAACTCTAAACTCACAATGAAGACCAAAGCTGCGGTATATAATGCCTGCGTCACCAGCACACTCCTATATGGCAGCGAGACCTGGACGACCTATGCTAAGCAAGAAAGAAGGCTCAATACCTTCCATTTGCGGTGTCTACGCCGCATGCTCGTCATCTCGTGGAAAGATAAAGTGACAAATGTCGAGGTGTTGTCACGTGCTGGCCTTCAAAGTATGTATACGCTGCTTAGACAGCGCAGACTTCGCTGGCTTGGCCATGTTCGCCGCATGGAAGATGGTCGCATCCCAAAAGATATCTTCTACGGACAATTAGCAGATGGCAAGAGAACAGTTGGGCGACCACAGCTGAGGTTCAAAGATGTGTGCAAGAGAGATATGAGGGCACTGGACATGGATCCAGCAACATGGGAGGATGAAGCTGCTGATCGCACTAAGTGGCGATGCTATTTACGGCACCACCTCAGATTGGGCGAAGAGAGGCTCACACAAGAAGCAGAGGTGAGGAGAAAACGTCAGGAAAATAAGCAGCTGAGAGCTGCCACCTCAGGGGCGCATTCCCATAGTCAGTTATGACTGAAGAGGCTATTATTATTATTATTATTATTATGTCTGCCTGTTCTCTGTCCTCTGTCTATCTATTCTCTATCTGTCTGTTCTCTATCTGTCTTTTCTCTGTATGTCTGTTCTCTATATGTCTGTTCTCTGTCTGTCAGTTCTTTATCTGTGTTCTCTCTAAATGTCTGTTCTCTATCTGCCCGTTCTCTATATGTCTGTTCTCTGTCTGGACGTTGTCTGTCTGTTTTCTATATGTCCGTACTCTATCTGTCTGTTCTCTATATGTCTGTTCTCTGTCTGTCTGTTCCCTATCTTTCATTTCTCTATCTGTCTTCTCCATATATGTCTGTTATCCATCTGTTCGTTTGTCCTCTGTCTTCTATTCTCTAGCAGTTATCGATCTGTTAATCCCCTGTCTTCTATTCTCTGTCAGTTATCTATCTGCTTGTTAAACATCTGTCTTCTATTCTATCTATATGCTTGTTAAACGTCTGTCTTCTATTCTCTATCAGTTAGCTATCTGTCTGTTCGTCATCTGTCCTCTATTCTCTGTTATCTATCTGTCTGTTCGTCCTCTGTCTTCTATTCTATATCAGTTAGCTATCTGTCTGTTAATCCTCTGTCTTCTATTCTCTGTCAGTTAGCTATCTGTCTGTTAATCCTTTGTCTCCCATTCTCTATCAGTTATTTATCTGTCTGTTAATCCCGTCTTGTATTCTCTATCAGTTATCTATCTATCTGTCTGTTAATTCTGTCTTCTATTCTCTATCAGTTAGCTATCTGTCTGTGAATCCTGTCTTCTATGCTCTATCAGTTAGCTATCATTTATCTATCTACTAATTACTGTCGTGAAGAGTCACAGCCCAGACGGTCAAACGAGGGTCGGTGTTTGCACAAGGACGGGGAGATAAATTATCCGTCTGCGAACATTTTACAGACATGCACATGAAAGACGGAATGTTGTAATAGCTTCCGGACAGAAGTGTTACGAAGACATTATTTGTGATAATGTAGGGAGTTGTAGTTGCAATCATTACCGCGAATCGGCGGATATAACAATTCCATATTTGGAAAGTGACCTTTTAAATAACACGCAGAATTTTCCTATGAGGAAATTTTTTGAGCAGACTCCATCAAACCACGTATGACTGTAACTATTGGCCAGCATTCGAGATGTAAACATAACAACATTTATTGGAGCCTGGTCTAATAGTAAACAACAACGTGCGAGGGACGAAAGTTGCAATATAACCTGACACTTTAGTCGGTTGAAAACACTGTGAAATTCAACTCGTCAAGAGATCAGCCAGACAGCCAGAGTAAAGAATAAGATCAGAATTCCATTTATCGGACCGGACCTTGTTTGAGCATCTTGAAGACTTACATATTTCCCAGGAAAACTCTACCTTTATTAACACGGAAAAGCTGAAACCTAGGAATCTGAACACGAAGTCAGTGTGGGAACTCTTATTGTAAAGTAACACCCCAGACCGCATGTAAGGGGCATCTTAAACAAGTTGCCTTAACTGTTTATCTGAGCCAGGAGTCTGTGATCCCAAAGACAATTTTGGGGGTGAGTTGTACATTTATAATTCTATATTTTACATTATTAACACGTGAAATAACATATATATATATATATTGACATGTGAATATTGATATGTGAAAACTGCTAGAGGATGTCCAAGTCATACGAGGCTGGCAACCTCAGCATATAGAATGATAATTTCATGAACCACCACTGCGATGTCTGGTGACTGCTTTATGCGAGTTTCTTATAGAGAACTAAAAGCAGAGGTAGTCCCAAGTTCCATATGGAGCAGGGAGTGAATGATGAGAGAAATAATGTACATATTATATTGTTAACCTTTTCAACCAATGTAGCAGTAAATGTATGTCTCAGTCATGTTAAATACACTTAAAACAGAGCTACTAAATTACGATTTCGCTGAATTGAATCAGCTGGGGGCTTGAACGAGCTAATTATAAGATAAATCATTAATATCCATCTTCACAAAAGGCGACGGGAAATATACAGAGTTAACGTGCTCAGACTCATTCAGCATCGGTCTCGATTTCTTAAATATCTTGTGAATACTCCCCCGAGGTAGAAGCATCATTATCCTTCTATCTACAACTCTGTCAAGAATAATCTTGTGCGAAGGTAGACCCCTTGGAAGACCCACATTAGATACTCTAGGTTTTGGCCACTGTTGGGCCACTACTGCGTGACACTTATTTATTTATTTATTTTTGTTTGTTTCTCATCAATTACTTTAAAAAAAGGAAGAAATAAACGTTTACTGTCTCTTTATATTCTGAAACTTATGTACGTCTCTAAGAGCCTAATAATAGTGGCTTTCTATACAACAGTTTTATCTCATTTTGGCAAGGCGTGTCACGTTCTAACTAGACATAAAGTCCGTCAGTTATATTAGACGCATGTCCAAATATATAAAAACCTATTGGTCTAGTTCAGAATTAATATATTGGAGCTGAAATGTCTCAAAATTCATGCCGCTCGCCATTTGTTTTTAACAGCACAGTGCACAAATTACTCGATAAATCCATAGTTTTCAGTTTGACATGCTTCGAAAGAATGACAGATCAGTTTTTGCTGTCTAGCAGATATGATAAACGCTCCGCGACCCTCTACTAACGATGTACTGTACCTCATTCAGGACTCGTACCAGACAATTATGTTTGTGCTACAGATGAATCTCAGAGGATAATGTTTGAGAGCGTTGTAAGAAGTTGGACGTCAAGTCTAAATCAAGAACATAATTACCAGTTTTCTTTGCGTGTCTCCACAATTCTCACCACTGGCCTACACGCTCCTGTAGAGCACAGACCTTCAACAAGTTTACGCCACATCTCCCCCCTGTCCTGTGTCGTCTGTTCAAATTCTCTCTACGTCTTTTTTCTCCTTTTCAAGTGTGTCTGTCTATTTTACTGTGTGTATATTTGTTTTGTCTTATCTAGCTGTCTGCTGCGTCCACCCTCTTTTAATTCGTCCAGCTCGAGGTCTGTCATTCTATCCATCCATCCATCCATCCATCCATCTGTATGTATGTATCATCCCGTCTGCCGGTCTGCATCCCTAACTGTACATCTTTCTTTTTAGTCTGTAATTCTGTCTGTCCACCTATCATCGCAGAAGTCTGTTTACGTTCATGCCTATCTGTCTGTATAAGCTTTCATATCTGCTCATCTGTTTTTAATTTCGCCTTCATGTATTCTTCTAAACATCTCTCATATTAGGCGTGCTTCTTGCTGTCTGTTAACTTGTTTGCATATTCATCTAACTGCCTTGTCTGCCTTCCTACATACTAACTTGTTTGCATATTCATCTAACTGCCTTGTCTGCCTTCCTACATACCTTCTTGTCTGCCTTCCTACATACCTTCTTGTCTGCCTTCCTACATACCTTCTTGTCTGCCTTCCTACATACCTTCTTGTCTGCCTTCCTACATACCTTCTTGTCTGCCTTCCTACATACCTTCTTGTCTGCCTTCCTACATACCTTCTTGTCTGCCTTCCTACATACCTTCTTGTCTGCCTTCCTACATACCTTCTTGTCTGCCTTCCTACATACCTTCTTGTCTGCCTTCCTACATACCTTCTTGTCTGTCTTCCTACATACCTTCTTGTCTGTCTATATTTTAATTTGTTTGTCTATTTCTCAACTTCTGCCTGTTTGCCTTTCCGCTTACTGTATTTCTCTACCTGTCTATTTCGCTACCTGTCAGTGTAATGGCTCACTACGTCTCTTTACTTGCCTGCCAGTCTGTCACTGTGTCTGCATGATCTATACAAATGTGTCACAGAATCTCATCTGCACATAGTTATCTTTCGTAAGACAGCTGCATAGCCCTAAAATAGTTAAAATTGTTAAATATAGCTCATAAAGTAAACAAGATAAAAACTACTACAAATCCTGGTGTCATGTATTAATATACATTAGCTGCACACGTAATGAAATAAGTAAAATCTGTGCATGACACGAAATTTTACACCAGGCGTGACCGCGTTAACGGGAAGACAGATCAGGCGTTCAGAATCTAGATTTAAAAACGTAGGATGTGTGTGCAATAACAAAATAAATACTCGCATAATGTTGTCTTTATGATATCCGGTTGAAAAAAGCCTTTTATGCTTTGATCTGTAGGCGCCATTCCTTCTAGCTCTGACTGTTCTGTAAAATGAATTCTTAAGCTGAGCGTGGGTAAATCTCAATACTGGGCAAACATGACATGACTGTGACAGGATTGTCATTGAAGGAGGATTTTTCAGACTTCTTCTTGTCTAACTTTCTGAAGTCCTTACTCCTGTCTCTTGTCCTCAGTGTACCTCTGTTTATTCTAGCCCAGTTTCATCTCAAGGATGGTTAGTGCAGTTTTTAGAATATCATGTGCTTTTATTTCCTGCATGCTTCCTATGGCGGTCATATTTTTTATTATAAATAGTAATTTTGCCTCTATTTGGTGAGGCAAGGCCCGTTCAGTCTATACACTGGATCCATCGGCTACATTAGGACGCATGTCCAAATATAAAAGATCCCTTGGTTTGTTTTATTGGGGAGATCTTCTTCTTCGTTCACCCTCAGACGTCAATTTGAGTACAGTTTGTTTAAAGAAAGCAGTGGTCTTGAGTCTGGTTTTATTGGAGATAATATATCACAAAATATAGAACACCAGGTTAATTGGGCCTGCTTGTAAGGGCATGTTTTGTTTTAGGATATATTTCTTTTCGGGTGCCCTTATTTTTAATTCTAGCTCGGGCGTTGGCGTAGCTGGCGAGTCCTATTTAGGACTTTATGCTAGCAGATAGATAATGTTAGTCCTTTTCAGGACTTATTATCTATTAACGCTGATCGGGTTAGCAGTCAAAAGAGTTGACTTTTTTTGGATGGTAAATGCGCTATGATATAACTAAATAGGTTGAAAGGAACGCGCCTCGCCAGAAGAAAGCAAAAACCGAACCAAAAAAAAAAAATGTCTTTTCGTTGTTGGTTTTTTTAAAGTATGAACTGGGAACAAATGTGTGTGTATGATTTTGTCTTCCACAAGGTGTAAGCAACGCGTACTTGTAAATGTAAAAACAACAGGGACTGTACAACCACTGACTCTCTTCAAGTACACGCGCTTCAGATAGCAAATATGTCAGTGTTTACATGTGATATATTGTGTCAATTTTTGCATATGCATAAAGATGTCTCAGTGTTTACGTGGCTCACGAAGAACGTCGTGTTAGTGTCAAACGGGGTACTTGGAACACATTGTGTCAGTGTTAAACGGGGTACTTTGAACATATGGTGTCATTGTTAAACGTGGTACTTGGAACACATGGTGTCAGTGTTAAACGGGCTACTTGGAACACATTGTGTCAGTGTTAAACGTGGTACTTTGAAAATATGGTGTCAATGTGAAACGGGGTACTTTGAACATATGGTGTCAGTGTTAAACAGGGTACTTTGAAAATATGGTGTCAGTGTTAAACGGGGTACTTTGAACATATGGTGTCAGTGTTAAACGTGGTACTTGGAACACATGGTGTCAGTGTTAAACTGGGTACTTGGAACACAGAAAGGTAATCACCTTGAGACTGTTGCAGACCGCCAAATCTCGCGAAAGTCCTTTGTCTGAAATGCCAAATGCTAGGCAATGATAATATTGTATCAAATGTGGGATACACATTCTGTTGAGACAGTAGACTATGTTATCTCTTGTACTCTGTGTCGCTAACTTGTCACCATCCGCGATAATAATAACATCAAATAGAGCAAGGTGTGTATATGAACGATAATGTTAGATGAAAGCGCCAAGACGGGAAAGATTACAATTAAAGTAGGACAAAGTGAGTTGGCGAACTATGTTTGATGAAAGGACAAAATCTGGGAAGAAGAAAATGAGAGCGGTGAAGAAAAAGGTAAAAGACGATGAAGTAAAGGACCATTTAATCACACCATCCTTGTCCACTGTTATCTCCCAATACCTGCATCTTACACTCATGTCTTCTGCATCAGTTCTCTCTCTCTCACACAGACACACTCAGTATTTGCATCTTGCACTCTTAACTTCCGTGTTCTCTCATGCTCCTCTTAGTACCTTCATTTTAATGCCTTAACTTCTATGCTGTTTCTGCTCTACGTACCAGTATCACACAGTGACATCTAAATTGCAAGATATGACGTGAACGCTTAAAAGGAGAACGTAGCATGAACAAACCCTAACGTCCGCTCCCCCCTAACATCGCTGGTCTTAGTGTTTCATATACCTTATAGCAGAGGTTCCAAATATCAGTGAGGGGGGGGGGGGGGGGGGGGGGGGACTAGATAGGATATGTAATGTCCATTATGTGGAATATTTCTATTGTAAACAAATTTACTTTCGAGAATTAAAAAAAAAAGCACATCAAACTGCCTAATTTATAATTTTGATGCCTGTTCGTTGTATCCATTATGAGGAATATTTTCATCTGATATATACCTGTCACAAAAAGTAGGGGATATTGAATTTAAAAGTTATCCAAAGACAATATATTTCAAATTAGTTCATTTATTCCTTCGTACAAGTATACTTGAGCATCATAACAAGACATTTGCGGTATAGGAAGTGTTATGGCTTTAATCACATGATTTTTAGAGGTTCCGAGCAACATCCACTTGCCGACTTCCGGTTTGCAACATGCCTATCCATCTCTGCTGTTCTGTCAAACGTTCCATGACGAAGAAAAGAAATTTTATCTGTTGCAGAGTCTTTTTATACCTGTCCATGGTGAGTAGTGTTCATCAAACTCGAGATACACGCATTTTTGTGAAAAAGAATAATGTGTGAACTTTACGGATGGGCCCCCATCTGTGTTCTTGGGATTGGCTTACTCATCACGAGTCACCAGGTCAACATGATATTGCACGTGAGAGTGGAGAAGAGCGTGCTCGATATGTCCATACAACCATTAAAATACGAAATCCACTCTTTTGTAAAATAATACATACCATCTTAAAATATCCCCTACTTTTTGTGACAGGTTATATAAACAAACTTGTTTTTGAGAAGATCATTTAGCAAGGCATAGTTTCGTTTATATTAGTCATACTCAGCTCAGCTAACTATCGTTGATCACAAATTCTAACCGTAATCATCTGCTAAATAAGCGCATACATTCATACACTAGATGTGAACCAACAAAGAATGAGACATCAGTGAATGACTATGCCATAGTTAGGAAGAGCACATTCAAGTATGTCCAGGATTCTAGAGTCTGGAGGGGGGGGGGGGGGGGGGGGGGGGGGGGTGGGGGGGGGGGGGGGGGGGGGGGGGGGTGGGGGGGGGGGGGGGGGGGGGGGGGGGGGGGGGGGGGGGGGGGGGGGGGGGGGGGGCAGAGATCTGCCTTAAATTCAAGGACATCATAAAGACAGCTGCAGCAGAAGCATGTGGTGGTCCGACACGAAAAGCTACCTTGAAAGGAAATTAAAGATGCAAGAAAAAGGCATCAATACTTAGACAAAACCAGAAATTGTTCTATAAGACCCTAAAGAACACGAGGAAGGAAAAACAGTGCCCTCTTAAATTTATAAAGGACAAGCAAGGCAAACTGCTTACTGCACCAAAAGAAGTAATGCAAAGATGGAAAGAATATTTCTCAGAACTCTTTGATGGTGAGCAAGGTCAAGCATCAGAAATGATAACCACTAGCACAGAAGAGGAAACCAATGGTGGTGAAGATGACATAAAGATGGAACAACTGAAGGCAGCACTGGAGAAAATCAAGATGGGCAAAGCAGCAGGACATGATGGTATAACACCAGAAATGGTTAAGTACATGGAAGCAGCAGGCGACCTATTACTCCTGAGAGTCCAACAGGCAGCTTGGTGCAACAAGACCATACCAAAGGATTGAGAGATTGCCATCATAACACTGATTTTCAATAAGGGTGACAACCGACAATGTGGAAACTATAGAGGGATATCCCTTCTCAGTGTCCCTGGTAAAATCTACTCTAGAATCCGGGAGCAGAGACTCAAACGCCTAGCTGAGCCACAAATGGATGAGGTCCAGTGTGGCTTCCGAGCAAACTGAAGTACTCAAGACCTAATCTTCACACTCAGACAGCTGAGCGAAGAGGCCAATGAGTATAAGAGCGAGATCCATCTTTGTTTTATTAGATCTGGAAAAGGCGTTTGACATGGCCTCCTGGAGTAAATTTTGGCACTGTTTGGCAAGGAAGAACATTCCAGCACCTCTGATTCAAACTATACAGACCTTCTACAACTCTTGCAGAAATTATGTGAGGATGGCGAACCATAAGTCAGAAGAGTTCAGGACCTCCACTGGTGTAAGACAAGGTGATATTGTGTCACCTTATCTTTTCATACTCCTCATGGACGATGTTATCAAGGCATGTAAGAAGAGGACAAGAAAGTATTCAGAGGGGTACTGGTAGATGAGACAGGTCTGTATTTCAGAGCTGGCATTTGCTGATGATGTTGCCCTGGTTGCTAAATCAGAGGCGCATCTTCAATCCAACCTGCAAGTCTGGAAGGAAGAGCTGGAGAAGGGAGGGATGGTCATAAGTAGCTCTAAAACAAAAACCATGGTGATATCATGAGAGGAAAGTAGTCATCAGATTAAGCTGGCAGAACAGAACCTGGAGCAGGTCGACCACTTTAAATACCTCGGAGCTTTCATAGACCGGAAGGGAGGCACCAAAGAAGAGTTGGCTACCCAAAGAGCAGCAGCTGCGAGACTTTTTCAGGCCATAAATCAAGGATTCCTCAACAAAAGAGAAGTTGGTAAAAAGACGAAGATGGCTGCATACTGCTCCCCCTATATCCCAGTCTTGACGTATGGATGCGAGTGACGGGGAATGACTACAATCCCCAAAAGCCAGATCCAAGCCTCAGAAATGAGGTATCTGAGGAATGTGGTTGAAGTAACAAGAAGAGACATGATCCACAACCAGAAGATACGTCAAGGCCTAAAAACTAAACCCCTGCAGACCCAAGTAGAACAGTCCCAACTAAGATGGTTTAGCCATATGTGCAGAATGGGAGAAGATCGGCTACCACGAGCATCGGAAACTAAGTGCCAGGGACCCAGACCTCCATGACGACCCAGAGTCCGCTAGGAGGACAACATTAGACAATCTTTGAAGGACCGAGGACTAGAATGGGACGAGGCCGGGAGAAAAACAACCGATAGGATAGTATAGCGCTTCTCTCTTCCAAACCTCTACACCTCATGGGAGAAGAGGAACGAATTGACTAGTGTCCATTAGCACGGTATGTCCGAATGTACTTTTCGCTGGAAGTTGACGAAATTAGATGTCTGCAGGTGTTTCAAAAATAACAACTTTGCTTTTTTGCAGATTTGATTGCCTCAGTATTGGGGAAAAAAAAGGGGGGGGGGGCGTAGTGATAACGTGACATCCGTGGTACGTTAATACACACGATGACGTGGCATCCCTGATTTGTTAATAAACAAGAGAAAAGTTTCACTAGAGCTAAATGTATAACCGGAGGTGCTATTTATAGCTTTTTTAAAATGTAACACGGGGAAATTGATGGGGGACGCTGGGGATAAAATATGGGAGCCCTGGCGGTGGTGATCAGAAAAAGTTTGAGAAACACTGCTTAAGAGTTAGTGAATTTAAAGGCAGCGAGGACGGGAACTGGTCACCCTGTCTCACAAAAAATACTGGACCCTAGTATAGGAAATCTCTAGCACTTCACTCCCCCTACGGCAATATCTAATATGGGACAACCTGTTTTATTTGGACGTTAGGTGTCTTTTGGAGTGACTGTGTACATCCTGTAACATGGGACATCATTAGCAAGTAGCAAAGAAGATAACAGAGGTCATAGCTGAGGAATGTTTTTGATTTGTTTTGTTTTTTTAACTTGTAACTTTGACACCTCCTTCAACATATTCTCATCCTAATAGGGGAAAAAACGAAGAAAAAAAAAACTATTCAGACGCAACATCGGGATTTCATGAGCACATATACCTTCTTTCTTTCATTCTGTTTTATACAAATTTCACATCCCACTTATTCTCTATTAATATTTACTTTCTCCTAAATTTTGCAGCTCATATTTGGCTACCTGTAATTTCAAGCTATACTTCCATATTTTTTTATCAGCAGGAGTCAGTAATTTTATTTTTTATTATTATTCAACAAATCCTCCGTGAAACTGTCTCTTAAGTGACTGACGTCATTGCTAAAACATATAATTATATATACAGAGCTGTCCCTGTAACACACTAAATCAGGTATAGCCTCAGGCACGCGTTTCAGATATCCCCGCACTTGGTCAACAGTAATACCATATTCCTCATTCATTGTTGGGTGTAGGGTAAAGAGAGAGGGATATTACTTCACGAAGAGTGGTAGCTGTATCCGAAATGGGTAGACAAGATCTGATCTGGTTCCCCTGTCCTGACCTAGCTCATGTATGGCTGCACGAAAACTGCATTATTACAGCTTTTGCCACACCCCTGGCAGCATTCTAAGCTGACAGGCTAAACTGCTTGAGGGAAGAATGAGAAATCCTGCTTAAAGGAATGTCCTTCCTGGTAAAGACAGAATGCGCCGGTGAGTGAGGGTGAAGAAGATGAATAGATCAACGGCTCACGAATCGGAACAGCAAAATGCGTTGCTTATTAGATGCGTATTGGGACGCAGAAAAGGACCACGATGACCACTGTATAAAATATTAAGACTCCATCATATATATCCGAATTGAAACAATGGATCCATTGTCAAATAGATAGAAACAATTATGTAGGCTACTCCTGGATACTGCGAAGGAATTGGCTGTACATAGCAACAGGAAAGGGGTAATTATTCTAGCGAGTTTGGAATTCATAACCACGCGTGTTTCCTAAATTCTGTCAAAAGGAGCATTCTGAAAAACGTCATCTAAATACTGGTAAGAGAAACATAAAAATAGATACGTGGAATGTCTGACCATTAAATCATAGACAACAAAAAGGCTTTTGACTGCTCTCACAATAAACTAATGTAATGCCTTGACATGGAAAAGACATAACACTACTAGGTAATCTATACATCAATCCCCCAATTAACATTGTTAATTCGTTCAATTAACATTGTTAATTCGTTCCTGCCTGCTTGGTGAAGATGACATAAAGATGGAAGAAACTGAAGGCAGCACTGGAGAAAATCAAGATGGGCAAACAGCAGCAGCAGCATGATGGGTATAACACCAGAAATGGTTAAGTTCATGGGAGCATCAGGCGACCTATTACTCTTAAGGGTTTTACAGGCAGCGCGGTACAACAAGACAATAGCAAAGGATTGGGAGATTGCCATCATAACACCAATTTTCAAAAAGGGTGACAATCGACAGTGTGGAAACCATAGAGGCATATCCCTTCTCAGTGTCCCTGGTAAAATCTACTCTAGAATCCTAGAGCAGAGACTCCGACGCCTAGCTGAGCCACAATTGGATGAGGTCCAGTGCGGATTCCGAGCAAACCGAAGTACTCAAGACCTAATCTTCACACTCAGACAGCTGAGTGAAAAGGCCCTTGAGTATAAGAGTGAGATGCATCTTTGTTTCATAGATCTGGTAAAGGCGTTTGACAGTGTCCCTGGAGCAAACTTTGGGACTGTTTGGCAAGGAAGAACATTCCAGCACCTCTGATTCATGCTATACAGTGCTTCTATAAATCTTGCAGAAATTATGTGAGGACAGCAAACCATAAGTCAGAAGAGTTCAGGACCACCACTGGTGTAAGACAAGGTGTTATCCTGTCACCTTATCTTTTCATACTCCTCATGGACGATGTCATCAAGGCATGTAAGGAGAGAACAAGAAAATATTCAGTGGGGTACTGGAAGATGATATAGGTCTGTATTTCAGAGCTGGCATTTTGCTGATGATGTTGCCCTGATTGCTAAATCAGAGGCACATCTCCAATCCAACCTGCAAGTCTGGAAGGAAGAGCTGGAGAAGAGAGGGATGGTCATAAGCAGCTCTAAAACAACAACCATGGTGATATCACGAGAAGAAAGAAGGCATCAAAGTAAGCTGGGAGGTCCTGGAGCAGGTCGACCACTTTAAATACCTCGAAGCTATTATAGACCGGAAGGGAGGCATCAAAGAAGATTTGGCCACTTGAAAAGCAGCAACTGGGAGACTTTTTCAGGCCATAAATCGAGGATTCCCCAGCAAGAGAGAGGTTGGTAAGAAAACGAAGATGGCTGTATACCGCTCCACCTATGTCCCAGTCTTGACATACGGATGCGAGTCATGGGCAATGACTACAACCCATAAAAGCCAGATCCAAACCTCAGAAATGAGGTATCTGAGGAAGGTGGTTGAAGTAACAAGAAGAGACATGGTACGCAACCAGACGATACGTCAAGGCCTTAAATCCTACCCCCTGCAGACCCAAGTAGAACATACCCAATTAAGATGGTTTGGCCATGTCTGCAGAATGGGAGAAGATCGGATACCACGACAAGCATGGGAAACAAAGAGCCAAGGATCCAGACCCCGAGGACGACCCAGAGTCCGCTGGGAGGACAACATTAAACAATCTTTGAAGGATCGAGGACTAGAATGGAACCAGGCCAGGAGGAAGACAGCCGATAGGATAGTCTGGCGCTCTCTCTTCCAAACCTCTACACCTCACGGTAGAAGGGGAACGACTAAGTAAGTAAGTAATTCGTTCCTGAAATTTCGAGCGATAACCGAAAAAGCGCTAAACAAAGATTGATTTCCTTTCAAGCTTAATGGAAAACAAATTAATTCGTTCTCAAGGTCGAGAAAGCTGTATAAAAATTAAGTAAAAATGATTTTAAAAAATTAAACATAAATAGTTAACAACATTTATTAACTAAATATAATTTTACAAATATTGAACGCAAACGAAATAATGTGTATGTACTGTACTAACAGAAAATATTAAAAAAATATCGCCCTGTAGCGATATGATCTGGTTTTTTCAATGTCAGTCTTACTGCCTTCTCACATTTTGTTCCTCTAGAATTATCTGATTCTTTCCATCACTTCCACAGTTGTGATCTAGTTATATCATTTTAATCCTTCTATTCTACCCAAGCACTCATTTATAAAACTGGTCTCATACGAGTATTATTATAGAAAGAGGAGTGAGACGAGGATGCCTATCGTCTCCTTGCCTATGTCGTGAGATGACGTCTGTTTCACATCACGAATTCGAATAACCACGGTCATATTTACCGATCATAATAATAGGATAAAATAGTCCGATATAACAGCCAATGAGAACGCTCCCTTTTCTGGCATGTATAAGGAAACCTATTATGCTTAACATAGAGGCCTATTTTGTGCAACTGAAAATACGAAGATATTTAATTTCTCTAAGACTAAAAATATTTAAACGAAAGTCCTAGCTGGTTTAAACAACGGGGATATTACTTAAGAGGTATGTGTAAAGACGTCCTCAAATAATATGTTATTTTAAGAGAAAAATCTTTTTAAATGACATTTCTACATCAGGGTAGTCCCCAATATAGATTGCATAGATTTAAATGCATTTTGCTAACTAAAAATTTTTTAGCTAGACTGATAGAGATAAATTACCAGTATAATACTAACTTTAAATGAGTAAAATCGGTCCCCAATTAAGAAAGATAATAGATTTTAAAATTTCTACACATTGAACGCGAAGCCAAAAAGACTCATTGTTTTGCGATTTCTAACACCGCTTTTGCCCCAACCATCCGCGAGGTACGCTGATCCCCTATATAAGACCTTGAACTTGGACTGAATTGAGGCCACACCATTTTCAAAATACAGTACTAACAGAAGAAAGCGGCAAACGCTTGCTGTCAAATATTTTGCAGCTGTATCTACGTAGCAGACCTAGATACCCATTTGCAGGCTGTTATAGCTATTGTATACTGCCAGAGGGTAAGAAAAATGTATATATATGTGTATAATTATGTACTTTTCCTGTGTATAATCCACTTGTGTGTTCGCTAGTGTGTTATATGTGTTAAGAAAAATTACAGGACGAGTGAGCTGCCGGCTTGAAAGCAAGCATGTGTTAACTAACATTGAGTTAACTATTAGGGACGAAAGTCAGCATTGGGAATGTGTAGGATAATTGAGAATTATGGCAGAATCTACGACTGTAAGTTTAAAAATGTATTTGATGGAATATTTCGTAAAGGAACGTCACACTGTACAAGAACATAAGAAAGGATGTCAGGAATTGTTTACATGATGTAATCAAGATGTCACTTACTATTTTGTACTTAACCAAATCATTGAATGGAAGCCAATCATGGACTAATGGATCTAACTTAGGGCGTATAAAGGAAAAGAGTAATCACATTGAACTGGCTGTAGGCTACTGAGGTAAACTGTCCTGTGCAAACTGTTAGCACAATGTCTGAATTATTGTTTGTACGTGGTGTTGTATGTGTGTATGGAGTGGTGCTGGAACCTACAAGGAATGCGATTGTATTTTCATTCCAGGTTTTGTCCTGGTATTATCACAAGTTTACGAGACATCTACTTGAGAGGAATTCTGTTGGTGCATATGAACTTTTCTAACGAGACCTTTGATATCATCTTGAACGGGGAAAAACTACAGAAAGTTGAAAGTTTCAATTATTTAGGCAGTAAAATGACTCAGGATGGTGACACAACAAGAGAAATCCATACTAGAATTGCTTTGGCAGCTAGCGCCTTCAATAGATTATCTAACATTTGGAAATTACGATCATTGAATATACATACCAAGCTTCGTCTGTTTAATTCAAATGTTATCTCAGTGTTAACATACGGCTGTGAGAGTTGGAAAATAACAAAATCATTGGAGAACAAGCTGAATACATTCGAGAACAAATGTCTTAGAAAACTCATGAACATCAGTTGGAAAGAATTCAAGACTAATCGACAAATAAGAGAAGACTCTAGGCAGAAATATGTCTCCGACTATATAAGGAAAAGACGATGGTCATATATCGGTCATGTCCTACGAATGCAAAACAACAGAATACCACTACAGGCGCTCACTTGGGTTCCTGAGGGTAAGCGGAAAAAAGGAAGACCAAAAGAAACACTCAGAAGAACAATAATAAGAGAAGGAAGAACGTTGGGCCTAAATAATGTGCAAGAGCTAAGAGGAGTGGCGTCACAACGAACAACCTACAGAGCACTGGTTTCTGCCTTATGCGCCGTGTTTGGCGCTTAAAGAATTTATTATTATACAGTTCTTCATATACTTAGAACTCGACCAAAGTTTCCCAGCCTGGAGTTCATCATCATCATCAGTTGCCATCTCCACAACGAAGGTTGGCTGTAATGGATCTCCAACGTCTTCTGTCTCTTGTCTTGGTGGTGCACTTTGATAGATTTTCCCCTGTCCATCTCTTGATGTTATCTTTCCACTTATAGCACTGTATTCCCAGTGCATGTTTTCCTTCAGCTCTTCCTTCTGATATGGTCTTCTGCAAGGTGTTATGCCTTTTTATGTGGCCAAAGTATTTTAGCTGCCGAACTTTGACCTCCCTCATTAGTTCTCTTTTCATACCTAGATTTTCTAGGACCTCCTTATTTGTTTTCATCTCTTTCCATGAGATACGCCCCATTCTTCTATATATCCACATTTCAAGAGCCTCAATTCTTTCTTCCAAACGCTTATTCATCGTCCATGTTTCTGCACCATACAGAAATGCAGAATATATATAACACTTTATGATTCTCAGTTTTAATTTGTGAGATAACTGTTTGGATGTCAGTATATTTTTCATGTTGTTGAATGTAGCTTTGGCCATTCCTGTTCTCTTCTTGATTTCTGTTTCACATCTGCCATCTTCTGTTATTATATGACCAAGATATACGTAGCTCTTGACTTGTTCCAGGATTTTCCCATTTACGCTTATCTTTAATGTGGGTTTATCGTCTGTTTTGCTAATTATCATAGTTTTTGTTTTCTCAATATTAATGTCGAGTCCATATTCATGACTTATAGTGTTCACTTGGGAGCCGCGCTGGTGTAATGGCTTCGGCGTTGTACTGGCGACCAGGTGTTCATGGTTCAAACCCGGGCGTCGGCGTTTGAAGAAATGTTTACGGCCGGAAATTTGACTGAATAGCCTGAACGGCTCCTGTGATAAACCCTCTGTGGATGGGAAGGAGCGAAGCTCCTGACCGGGTTGGAAGGAAAGTCCTCAGGTTCCCCAGCCTCGCAATGACATGTCATTGGGCCGAAGGGCTGAAAGCCCAAGTGCCGCTGGATAAAAAAAAAAAAAATAGTGTTCACTTGCTTCACTAGTTCTTGTAACTCCTGTTCGCTTTCAGCTAACAACACGGTATCATCTGCATATCTAAGGTTGTTTATTGACCTTCCACTGATGTTCAGTCCTGGTATTTCCTGTATCTGTTTGAAAATTTTTTCGGTGTATAAATTAAATAGGCAGGGGGACAGCACACAACCTTGTCTGACACCTCTTTTTATGTCTATGTATGGTGAATAATTCCTTCCCGATCTTAATGTGGCCGTTTGCTCCCAATAAAGGTTACAGATTGTGTAATCCTGGCTATAGATGGATGCTGCTCAATATTTCAAAAGCTAAGTGAACGCTTAGTTCCACTGATCAGACTATCCAGCCACGAATTTTAAAACAAAGAAGCCACATAATAAAATAAAGAAACCACACAAATTAAAAACATTATAATGAGGACTCACTAATGACTATATTCAATTAATATTACTTTACAAGCCAGTGAAAGTGATACTACTTATGTGAAAGAAAGAAATTGACATTATAACTACAAATTTATCATAGTACTATTATGGAGAAGAATATTCCATATTTATTTATTTGATTTTGTATATATTATTTGAATTCATTTTAATTTTCCTAACCGAAAAGAGAAACGGTATAAGATCAATAAATTGTAAAAACTTTCATTCAGACTTACGTAATTATTCAAATAAGTTAAAGTTCTGTTTGATAGATATTACATATTAAATATTCAATTTATCCCTAGACAATTAGCCACAAAAACAACTATATAACCATTATTCAAGGTGGGATCTGGAGAGGTAGCAGTTAGATCTTCAGTGACCAACACTATCATCATACTTGAAGGTTTAAATAGCTTGACCCCACTTTTGATGTCGATACACCCTTACTCTTTTCAGAGAAGGGGGTATTTCTTATAAGACCAGTCTCTTATCTGTCACTATCCTGGTATCATCTGATACACCTTTGTTTCAAGGATAGCCTTCATTTTAATAACATCTGAACATCTCGCGACAGCCTATTTACAATCCACAGAAAAAAGTCTAACAGAAGAGGTGCTAGGATTACATACGTGGACGATCAATGAAAAACCTTAGATGTTCATATGATATAACACTGTTAGCTGAAAACGAACATTAATTTCAAATGCTCGCGAAGGAAGTATACAGCATTAGTAACCACACACCTTTGTAATACTATCTCTGCAGGTAAAAAACCCCAGATCCTGAACCGAATCTTTTGAGCTTTGCACGTCTATGGTATTTTCAATTAGAATTATTCGCCATGTGTATGCTTATACGCGCACTCTCCTCTCCAGACATGTCTGTGATTCTAGAGTAAGATATAGAATTATAAAGAAGTTGTGTTCATAATTGTACGGATATTATTTCTATACGTGTACGTGTACGTGTATGTCTCCTGCCAAAACATGGCAGCAATTAATTATGTTGTACTTTTTCTGCTGCATGTCCTCATAACGGCACTACTTCTCCCGTAGTCATTTATCTCCAGGCATTGTCATGGGACGGCTATGAAACTACGCGTCAAAAATGGCAAGGGGGAAAGAGAAAAAAAGCCAATGGACTGAAATGTGACTAATTAATTAATGTGTTTTGTAAATGTACGGATGTTTTTTTCCCTTCAAATCTTGACTTAGTAGGGGCCTACATATGTTAAAAAAAAAAAAAAAAATTCAAAATACACTTTCTATTATGTTACGGGTTGCCTCCACTTGCTCTGCAGTAGTGGTCCAACAGTGGCCAAAACCTAGAGTATCTAATGTGGGTCTTCAAAGGTGTCTACCTTCGTACAAGATTACTCTTGGCAGGGATGCAGATAGAAGGATGATGATGATGCTTCTACCTCGAGGTGGTCTTCACAAGACATTTCAGAAGTCAAGAACAATGCTGAATGAGTCTGAGCACGTTAACATTTTATCTAACCCGCCGCTTTTTGTGAAGATGTATAAAAATTGTATGATATAGCTCGTTCAAGCCCCCCAGCTGATTAATTCAGCGAAATTCCTCTTATTAGCTCGATATATATATATATATATATATATATATATATATATATATATATATATATATATATATATATATATATATACTAGAGGTTCTGAGTCATACGTATGCCTTTCTCTCTGTGATGATTAATTCAACTATGAATTTGTCAAAATCAACATATACAAACACTTTTACACTTGTAAATAAACATGACTGGTGATTATGAAAAAATTATTAGGTTTCTTCACCGAAAAGTCTTTAGGCTTGATGAATCTAGCAAAATAGAGTTCGGTTGTGTTTGGCCTGTTTAAAATGGGACTTGCTAAAATGCTGAATTGCCGATTCTGCTATTCTGTAGATTCGTGTCTGTGATGAAGGGCACGTTTCCAGATCAGCTCATGAAATAACCGCTCCTGGTCAGGGCAAGAATCTTCATGTGTCGTTCTCAAGCTTCAAGCCACAGACTAGTAGTACAGCAAATGGTCTCTCCGGGACGTACCGCAAATAGTCGGGTGGCCTCGTACACGTACCACAAACCAAATAGGGAAGATAGATTTCGTGCTCAGTAAAATAGTCTTGGTAACTTATTGCAGATGCCTCGAACACACGTCTGGAGCATTATTTCTATTTCAGAATCCCTCTGTGACTTGTGAGTGGTCCTGTAGAATTCCGGGTTCCGTATTAATATTGGCGAGTTTTCTACTGATGTACAGAGATGCTCTTAATACGTTTTGATCCTATAAATTCAGAATCCAACTCTATCCTTTTCTGTGTCAAGGTCCGAGCTGTGTACGTTGATGATTTCTGGAATGCTCTGCCGTATGTCAACCTTTTTCTACGTTATATCGTAGCTTCCCGGCTCACACTTCCACCTGGCATTTTCGGCAAACTCTCAATCATAGCGATTGTTTATTCGCCCCTCAAATGCCAGCCAATATATTCAAATGTTCATGTTATAACAACTTTTCCTCATGTAAAATTTTCCATGACTCATGCGTTTGAAAAATTCAAGCAGTCATCTTCCATATATGGAGTTGTGATATCCGTAACATGTTGTCACAGTTTACTTATATCACACGACCTGCTCACTCTTCAAAATGTCTTCCAAGATTGCATTTATCTATAATCACCTATCCCTAGTAATTTGAGTCTGATTACTTAGTTTATCAGACTCTGCCAATCTCTTGTATCACTTGTCGCAAATCCGAATGCCAGTCTAGACTCATCGTGGTTTATGCAATTAGACCCGTATTGCTAGTCCATTCTGCTGTCAAGTCGGAAGTGATTATGCAATCTTTAACAAACACTTCATGCTCGCATCTACCTCGAGTCAATGTGGTGTTATCACGTTTAGTGATTCAATTAATCTCACAGGGATGGGCGTTTGTCTGGCCTGTCATGCGTCGTAGCGTGAAATGTGAACAATGGTAGTACGAAAAAAATTAAAAATTAAAAAAAATTAATTTTAAACACAGGTTTTTAATGCACTCAAAACCCAAACGTATGGGGCTCTGATTCTATATGACATTAACTTCTGCTTTATACTTCATTAGACACCTATGGATAAAATATACGATGAGCGCTTAAGCGCCCCAGGCTTTTTGTCAATTTGATGTTACATTTTTACTGCAAGCTATAAACTATTTGAAAAATTATTTTTGGGTTTTTAGTGCATTAAAAACCTGTGTTTAAAATACTTACTTACTTAGTCGTTCTTCTTCTACCGTGAGGTGTAGAGGTTGTTTAAAATACCTTTTTTAATTTTTGCTGTTTTTAAATTTAAGTCAAATGTAATCGATCCGCTAATGACATGTTGCGATAAACGAGTCCACAGCACAGGAGGTGGATTTCATTATTCATTATATTACCCGGAAAGAAATAATTTTTTTTTTTTTTAATATTTTGATAAGAGTTGTAAATATCATTTTTTTTTAAAAGTATTTGTCAGTTGTGTGTGTGTGTCGGGGGGGGGGGGGGGGGGGGGGGGGGGTGGAAGGAGGTGGTGGGAGGGGGGTGCATCGATGGGGGGTGGGGGGGGGGGGGGGGGGGGGGGTGGTGAAGAGTTGGAAAGGTGCGGGGGGGGGGGGCGGGGGGGGGGGGTGTGGAAAGGGAGGTGGGGTGGGGGGGGGGGGGGGGGGGGGTCCTGTGGAATAGGAAGGTGAGTTGGAAGGTGGAATGACTGGGGGTGGGGGGTGGACTTTTATTTGGTTAGAGGGGGGGGGGCAAAAGAGGTGGTGCGGAAGAGTAAATGGGAAGAGGTAGGGGGGGGGGGGGGGGGGGGGGTGGGGGGGGGGGGTGGGGGTGGGAGGGGGTTGGGGGGTTTTGGAAGAGGGGTGGGGGGGTGGGGAGAGTGGGTTGGGTTGGGGGGTGGGGTTGGGGTTTGAGTGAAGGGTAAAAATTAGAGTTTCAAGAAAGACAATCTTGTTGGAAAGAATACACCTAGATTATTTGCAGTTATCGCCCATTTTGGTGATTTTTTTTATACAAACAAACAAAATTAATATTAATTTCAAGTTTAATAATTTTATTAATATTCTTCTTCTTCTTCCGTCCTTAGCCACCGACCGTCAAAGCAGTCAGTGGCCATTACGCCTAGTGGCGTCTTAGGGCAACAGCAGATAGGCTTTCTTTGCCATTGTTTCCCATCACGCCTATTGGCGTCTTTAGGGCAACGGCAAATCAATCCATTTGCTGTTGTTTCCGTAATCGAAGTGACTGGCAAACGGGTGATCAGCCCGTTGGTTTTATTAATATTACGACTGATTATTGTATTGTCATGGGGAATACACAACTATGTCAATTTTCAGCACTATTGCTCATCTGAAAGTGATTGAAAAATCTATTGCAAGATTTGAAGGTGACAACATGGTGACATACGTTGCGAGTTAAAGAAAAGCCTGTAAAAAAGGGTAACAATTCTGAGTAGAGGATATGTACGAAATTATGTGTGTTAAATAATAGATAATAAAGGTGATGAGAGGAAATTACGAAAAAGCAAACGAGCCGATTATTGAAGGGAGTATTGATCTAAGCCAGCGGTTCCCAACGTTTTTTCACTTGCGTACCCCTTGGCAGCCCATTTCTATAAATTGTACCCTTAATATTAGCAAAATATTTGAAATTAATATAGTTGCTGTTATTCAAAATTTATAGATTATAACCAGAAATAAAGGGGCCAACCACGGGATTAAAAAACAATGTAATAAAAAGGTGAACAAACAGTGCATATATTTTTACATTTAAAAAATCAGAAGTTACAATAAAAATTAACACATTAAATTTATTAATAATAATAATAAAAACGTTGTTATTGTTAAAAGTTGAAATCACTTTTTATAACACACATGTCACGTGACCATGACAAGTATTCGGTGCGATCCTTGAGCTTGTTTTGAGGCACATAGTTTTTTTTAAAATCAGGTTCAAGTGATGTAAGATACAGTCTCAATTCTGGACCTGCATTCAGTTTACTACGGTATTTATTTTTTATAAAGGTAAAAGAAGAGAAAGCCCTCTCCACCAGCTCAGTATTTGTAAATGGCAACAGAAACTTAAGCGCCTTGTCGGTCAGCTGTTCATATTCTCTGCTGATGTCTCCCCAAAAGTTAATAAGGAATTTTCCTTTGAATTCAGCTATTAAAGTAGTATCAGTCGAAAGTTCAATCAACTTCTCTTTTTCGTTGATTGATAATGTGGCTGCTTGGAAATATTCTTCTTCAAAGAGATTTACAATCCAGTAGTTCTCTTTCCCAGGTTTCGGAAAGTACTTCTCGAAAGATGATTTTAGCCCTTTTAAGTGTTCAATTATTTTCTCGCTCATTTCCTGGGAGCGGGTGCAGTCGTTCTCAGATAGGGAAAGTGTGCAGAGTTTCAAATACCTCAGGCTGGCCTTTTTCAATACACGACCTCCAAAAATCTAATTTTTTAATCATAGATTCAATTTTGTCTGAAACATTGAAGATCGTTACCGAGCTATTCTGAAGTGCCAAATTTATTTTGTTTATTTGTAGGAAAATATCCGATAAGTATGCAAGACTCTGAAGCCAATCACAGCCGTGTAACTTTGAAGTAAGTTGGAAAGGATGGTCTTCCAAAAAAAAGTTGGACTTCATGTCTAAGTTCGAACAGCCGAGTAAGGACTTTACCACGAGAGAGCCACCTTACTTGTGTATGAAGGAGCAGGGTAGAATGAAGACTATTCATCTCTTCACACAGTGCTTTGAAAAGCCTTGAGTTTGTGGACTTTGACTTTATAAAATTAACCACTTTCACAGCTTCATCAAGAACGACTTTTAATTCACCAGGGAGGAGGTTAGATGCAAGGCTTTGCCTGTGGATGCAGCAGTGGCTACAGGTTATATTGGGGGCTACCTTCGTGACACGAGCGCGAAGACCGGAGTAGAAACCTGACATAGACTTGGCTCTGTCAGTGCATAGTCCACAACAATTAAACCAATTAATGTCCTTTTTCTTAGAAATAAGAATCAATAGCATGAAATATATCCTCACCTCTTGTAAGCCCTGACAGAGGATGACAAAGCAAAAGGTTTTCTTCAACTTCATTGCTTTTCAAATACCTCACAATAACAAGCAAAACAGCGAAATTAGCAATATCTGTGCTTTCGTCAACTTGAATAGCAAAGAATTTACTATTTTTAATTCTACTTATTATTCTCGCTTCAACATCGTCAGACATAGCCTGCATTCTTCGAGAAATTGTATTGTTTCGAAAGAGGGATAGCGTTCATTTTGCGAACATGTTCCTCTCCGAGCATGCACAGAACGGCATCTTTTATATACAGGGAGAAATTAAATTTCTCAGCTCCAGTATTGATTTTTACCACATTTAGCAATACGATAACTAATACTGGTAGGAGGCTTCAACCGCATTTTCGTTATCTTTGTTAGCTGACGACAAGTACGATGTCACATTCTGTTGTTTTACGAATAGGCGCTGAAAAAAAAAATTGCGTTCCTTGTTTTTCACATAACTGGGGTGTTTTGTTTGTAAATGCCGCAAGAGTAACGAAGGTTTCATGCTACCATTGGATAATTACTTCCCGACACACTACACACAGTGGGGCTTAGCACAGTCCCTCATCTCCTATAAACGAAAACCCATACTTCATGTATTCGTCACTGTATTTTTCTCTTTTTAGCTCTATGTAAAACTGAAAAGATCGTTGTCTTTTCACTATCCTGCACCAACGTCCTTTAGGCGTTGTCCTGAGAAGTACTTGGCGACTGATCCCATTCCACATTATGTATTTCAGCTTTTTTTACTGTGCCGGTTTTCAAACCCACTGATCCATATCTGATAATACACGAATTGAACAATTTAATCACTTTAAATACACGTTAAGTTAAAATCAATTTAATAAAACTATGACTCTACTGTATATAGAAACATTGTCTCACTGTCTGACGTTTGTAAAATTTGGGTCACGAATCGACACTATTACTTCCGGGACATTAGACGTTCATAGATAGTGTGGAAGATCAAACAAGTCATATTTTTGATGAATATTCAACGGCACAACTATAATCCCATAGTCATCATAATGAAGACTATTGTGTAAAAATATTGAATTGTGGTCACATGAAATACCATAGATTT
Organism: Oreohelix idahoensis; assembly: GCA_024509875.1. NCBI lineage: Eukaryota > Metazoa > Mollusca > Gastropoda > Stylommatophora > Oreohelicidae > Oreohelix > Oreohelix idahoensis. The sequence continues at coordinate 3,998 of JAMPIV010010094.1, read as the reverse complement.
TCACACACGACAGTCCAAGCAGACAGAACGTCAGTTGCCCACAAGAAAAACGGCGGAGATTGTCTCACACAGTTCATGTTGTATAGTATATCGTTGAATTAATTTCACAACTTTTGACTTGTCTTTTACACTGTTGACATATGTATCTTTTTTCCGCCATTACTCAATTTTTTCGCGTACCCCTGAACGTCCTGTCGCGTACCCCCAGGGGTACGCGTACCACAGGTTGGGAACCGCTGATCTAAGCGACTAAATCTGCCGCGTCGCTGTAAATGTAACGAACTCCTGTCTTTATTCACATTCACCCAAATTAGTAATGGAAAGAATTCAAGAAATTGTGGCAAGCATCAAACAGATCTCATTATTAAGAATGGAAACAAACTGTGCGTTGTTTCAAAACCTGCTCAATGTAGTTCCCTGCACGATAAAAATGCGGCATGAAAAAGATAGCAACTTTGGTGGGCAAAAGATGGGGAAACATTTTGTCACAGACGCAAAAATTCAAAAAGATTAATGCCGGCGATTTAAAGGGTCGTGCAGTTTAGTGCAATGGCCGGAAGCGCATGGCTTTTACATAGTTTCCAGACTGCAACTTTAGTGGAAAAAATATTTCAAGACAAATATGCTAAATTAAGAAGAAAAATACAAGAAAACAAAAGTTATGTAACGCATTTAAAAAAAAATGAAGAACAATATGGCTTATGCACTAAAAAAAATAAAAAAAATAAATACAAAACAAAAACAGCCAGCAAATAACAGATACGGTTCCGTGAGGAAAACTAAACGATTAAACACACACACACACACACACACACACACACACACACACGCACGCACGCACGCACGCACACACACACACACACACACACACACATATATATATATATAAACAAATAAAACGGTATTGAATAAGTTTTACACATTAACGGTACACGTGAAACACGGGACGTTTGCGGTTTCACCCTTCGTCAGCCATAGTTACAAACAGGCAACAAGGACAAGAATTATAGGCAGGTTAAAGAAAAATGCTATAAACACTACAAACACGTCCCGTGTTTCCTGCGTACTGTTAATTTGTAAATCTGATTCAATACCGTGTTATATATATATATATATATATATATATATATATATATATATATATATATATATATATATATATATATATTATATATATATATATATATTATAATATATATATAAATATATTTATATATATATATATATATACATTGAGGAAACCTATTGATAGCTGTATACAACAGTCCTTGTTCTGGAGTCCACTGTGTAAAAGAGGTAGAGGACCCCGAAAAAGGTAAATGGAAACAGACATGATAAGGTTAAAGAAGACATTGAATGACCTTGAACGGATGACACAGGACAAGAGAGCTTGGCATGAATTTTGGGAGGCCGGTGCTCCTTAGGGATGATGAAAAGTGAAATCCACACGTAACACCGGAAACAAGTTATTAGGAGATGCGCATGTGCATGTATCATGTCTAAGAAATTTTAAAAAACTGAATGCTGACGACCAGATTATCAGCCCATATAACATGACGATAACGCGTCTTAAGATCGTAAAGAAAATATTTAAAACTTTGATGTTTTCCAACGTGAAGAAATATTTTGCAAGGGTTTCCTTTATTCATTCCTCTTCGCTGTCAATGGGTGAAATGTTTTTTATTGCAGCTGTCTACTCTGTTCAGTCTGAGCCATGAATTGTTTCTGTTTTCACATATTCAGTCCAAAGGATATGAGTTGTGTGTTAAGTTTAATGTCGTGAAGTTGTCTAATAATTCGTCTCATTATTTCCTGTAGGTCTCAGCTGTATAAACATACCTGCAGAGAAGGTATACAGGTGTTTAAAAAAAAAAAACAGGTATTTGTTTGCCCTCCGTAGAGTAAAAGTAGATTTTGACAACGTTCATAATGAAGAGCTTACTGGATGCTTCCCCGCTACCTATCCGTGAGAGGCGATCAGATTCATCTTTAATAGGAACATGAAACAACACAATCACTATAACACATTTTTTGTTGCTCTTTATGGAACATGGCGCCACGACTGCAGATGGCAACTTGAAGGAAGCCTACGCCAAAGTATAAATTCTTGCAACGGTAGTCTCTGTCAGCCCACCAGCGCAGAACAGCCAGGGGAATAACAAAGCCACAAGCAACAAAGACAGACAGCCAGAGAGCAAGACTGCCCCAAGTACTCATGCCGGGACCGATCCTTCTCCAACTCTTGACATGACGGAGGTAGCTGCGACATGTACCGACCCGACTGAGAGCCGGAGTGGCCCGACTCCTCGCGAGGCAGAGGAGAGGGCAGATGCAAACGGTTCTGACCTTGATGATGAAGACCCAGAACGCGAAGAAATATTGAGAGCGTTACGACAGCTGTGTGGTAGATTTGATGTTAAGAAATGTTGTTATGTACTCTTAGTGTCCTGAATGAGATCAGATGTGAAGGTCCCTGAATATAACAAATATTATGGTAAGTTTACAGGGTACCTTTCTGCTACCACCCCTATGATCTCATTCAGAATTATTCTTTGACTAGAATGTATGATGACTGCGTTTGGTGTCTAGGGTTATGAATATGTAGTGTAATGTGCATTAACCAACTAAACATAAAACAACTATTTTATTATCCAACACAACACAACAGTTCTACGACAATCACATACAAACTACACTTTAAAAGACTATCTTTAGTAAGTCAGTGGTTGAATTTTGGGTAATCAAATTACAGGTACCTTTTAGTCCTCATTTCCCCCAAAAGCTTTTTTCAAAACATGCTATGAAAAAAATAAGCAGGCATGATTTTTGTTTTCGTCAGTCCGTCTTACAATACATAGTATTTTTGCCAATATCTTGGTTATTTATTGTACTAGTGCGTAACTGACACCATATTATTGCTCAGGAAATCATAAGGCATCCGAATATATAATTTTTGTGGCCTTATGTATTATGGTTCATAATTCCATATTTTTTCTATGTTAGTCGTTCAAATCTAGAAACTGTCACCTGTTCAATTCTTCTTACAACTATTTTCAAACTAAAAACGAGAATCGTCCGTTAGAATTACGTCATTTTTTAATAAGAGCTAAGGCTGTCTGCGTGACCAAATTGACGAACATTTTTTAGTTTTTGTATCGTAATTTGAAAATCGCCCAAGGCTATGTCGCTCGAGTTGGCTTTTTGAAATCAACGCCAGACGGCGTACCCTAGGTTCTGTCTTTCCATTCCCTCCCCTCCTTTTCTTTTATTCTATCACTCTGTCGTCTTGAACTTGCAACAGTGTTACATTTAATCTCAAGACGAATTTGAAAAGACAGTACCCTTCATTCGGCTATTAGGCTTTACTCAAAACACCCGCATACCGGGCTGGCCGTGGGGAAGAAGACGCTGGACTCAAATTTTATTTTCTATCTTATTTTTGAATTATGGCACCATGATGATTATTTAATTTAGCCCCTTATTATCTTTTGAAATTATCGTCACACATCTCCCACACTTTCAGAACAGCAAATACCTAATTGTCAAGTTCATAATTCGAAATACACATAGGATAAATTTATTCTCTCTTCAGTGCTTTCTCCTTGCAAACCAGGATCGTATTTTTAGGCTCTCATACAGATTGGTGTTGGTAGGTCTACAAGTTTCATTTCATATTCCAACAAATTCGTATGCCCCGGTTTGTCGTTAACACATCTGTAATGATTATTCAGAACCTTTTGAACCTGCCTCCCTCTCTGTCGTTTTGTCAGTTTTCTTAAACGAGTGGTCAGTTCGTTCACTAGTGATATGATGAGGTTAATAGTCTTTCCCTGCCTTATCATCAGTCCACGTCCTCAATAAGGTTACATATGGATCTTTTATTGGCCTCCCAAATAGGGTTACCGGGTGCCATTCCAGGTTAAGTTCCACTGAACGACTTTTTATTGGCCTCCCAAATAGGGTTACCGGTGTCATTCGGGTGAAGTTCCACTGGACGG
>JAMPIV010010093.1:0-54559 GCA_024509875.1 Oreohelix idahoensis | reverse complement strand
GAGGAATTTGCGTGGGTGTTTTCTCCTTGTATATAATGAGACAGAAAACGGGATTCGGTCTCCTATGTAGAAATAAGTGTTAGCCGCAAGACTTCGTATTATCGTCTCCATTGTTGGGAACAAAAAACGATAATAGGTATGTAACTATTTTATTTAATCGTTTTTACTTATTAGTGGGTTTTTGAGAAATCTCGGCCCGTAAGTTAAGTTCGTTGGGAGACATTAACTTAAAGTTTAATTGGTAGCGCCCATTAATTATTATTTTTGAAGAACGACGTAAATGCAACAGTGTGCTTATTCTTTCTATGATTTTGGCAATAGATAGGAGTGTGTGAAGTTGTGAGAAACACGTGTGCCCATATTTGTAGAATGTTATGTAAAACCACCATTTATTTCTGTGTATTTACTAATGTAAATTTATGGGGAAATCCCTGGTGTGTTCGTTAATTTTTCTGAGCCTTAAAAATGTGAGAAAAATATTGTCGGAGGGTTCAGATTTACGTTGTAAATGAATTATACTGCTTAGGAGAGGAAACTATTCCTATAGCGAGATTTAATTTAATTTTGGAGCAAGCCGGGAAACCTCATGTGTAAATGTTAAAAAAGGAGACCCCGGAATTTCGGACAAAAGAAGTTCCCGTGTTGGAAATGTTGACACGTGGGGTAGTCATGCGTAACACTTCAGACGGGGTCGGGGGACCTTGTTTACCCCACTGTCAGATTGAGAGAAGGGGGGGGGGGGGGGTGAAGAGACACGTGGGTCAGAATATTTTATGTATTATTGTTCAGAACGAGAGAAGGGGAGGATGAGTGTGATTTTAATGCCACGTGAGATAGTATTATTTTATGTATTGTTATGCAGAACGAGAGAAAGGGGAGAAGGAGTGAGATTGAAGTGACACGTGGATAGAATTATTTTATGTATCGTATATGTTAGAGATAAGTGATTTTAGAGAGGGTGTACATTGGAAGCTGTTTCTTTTAATTTCAGTGAGTCCCGGCAAGAATCGTGGGGGAGCGTAAATTTGCCCATGTGCAAAATTACCCACGGCAACAGGACCTATCTTAAGGGTCAGACCTATGGTCTCTGGCAGTGAAGCCCCTATGCTTCAGCTGGACCGAGGTTTATTTAACATACAGCCGAGAGCATCGCTATTATTGTCTCTAGCAACAGCAGGTGGCCGGGATGGAGACTGGTTTTTCAATTTCATACAGCCAGAAATCAAGGCTGTGTCTTCCTCTAAATCCGGAGTGGGAGAAAAGGGGAAAGTTTGCTCAGCAGCAGAGAAGCGTTCTCCAGTTAATCAAGTCCCTCATGCGTGATATCCGAACAGCGGCAGGAGCAAAGTCAGGAACAGGTGACAGGGTTACCATACCTAGGTGCTGATAGAAATCGAGAGAAGAGAGTAACGGAGAACGGAGCACGCCGCATCATCAGCCCTCGAGTGTTTTAGAGAGACACTGAGACCAAGAGAGAGAGATAGAGAAGGAGGGAGAAAATAGACAGGACCAGTAGGGTCTGTTCAGTATCCATTGGACGGATAGACATTGAGTCTGCGTTCGAAAAACCAAGTCTATTATTTTAGCATTTCTTGTGGTGTAGTTATCGGCGCCTATCGCCTAACTAGTAGAAAGCTGTGTAGCCGTTCGTTGAGGAAGAGTCAACAGGACTGAGACAGTAGCAATCTTAGTGGTACTAGAGAGTGGAGGCTAAAGTTGACAGCCCCACAAGATCAGAGTACTTTAAAGCACTAACCATTTTTTATTGTTCCTCAGCAGGGTGACAGGAAGAGTGAATGTGATTGAGGTTTTTTGTGAGGGTCTTGCAATTTAATCGTTACTTGTTTTCAGGCCGTGCAACAGTGCACGCTATCGACTGACTTGATGACGTATGATGCCATTTTTATGGTTTACTTGTATGTAAATAAATATATAAATATATGATTTACTGGATCAGCTTCTATTCTATACTATACTTACTTTATGTCGTCTGTATAGTGGTGTCTGTGGTCGTTTATACACCTTATCTCCTTGTATTTAAAGGAAGTCAGAGGAGGGTGAGATTATAGCCAGTTTGACGTCACGAAGCGGCAAGGGCGAGTCAAAACCTGGTGTCGTGGTTGAGTTAGAGTGTAGAGTATTTGTCGAGTTGGTCAACTGTAGTGAAATCGACAAGGGATAGTGGACTGACAGAGTTATAGATTACACACACAGAAAGGTGTAAATAGGAGATGGACTTGAGACAACCTGGAAGAAGATTTACCAAAATGATCTCACTCTCCAAGCCTCAACTCACTTATGTCTGTCTAAGCACCTCCTGCTCTCCTCTCTCTCTTTCTCTTATCATACATAGAGATTATAGTAAAGAGCTAAAAATACAAATATGGATGGAAAGGTCGTGAACAGCGCATTAATAAATGTGTAAAATTTATTAAAGAAGAAAAGCATGAAAATAATGCATATCATCACAACAACATAAAATTACCTCAATAATCAAATATTCATCAATAATCATATACACCAACAACCACACACACAGATCACCATTCATAAAACCTGTAGAACACAAAGAGATAAGTAATCGAGTGACAGTCCTTCGGTTTTCGGGGACCAGCTGAAGTAACTCCAGTAAGTGGTGTTTTCGTATATATCCTCCATCGGTGATGGAATTAACCTGAATAACATCACTGTATAGGCGCTATCGTTGGTGATCCCCCCTACGGGCGCGAGTTGGGCTGGGGGACGCTGTTTATCTCCTGCTGCCGTGCGAGGTTTTAAGTATCCATGAAATACACCAGAAGAAGTCACTTGAGGACAAAGAGACCCAGGCGCGCTTATCCGGCGCAAGGCTCCGCTTGGCTGTAAATCCTGTTTAAACTGGTTTGGCTGTGGTTTGCTGAGTGCCCCGTTTAGGCACGAAAAAGGCGGGTGAGATGGAATTCTGCTATAGGCATGCTGAGCGGGTTTGATATTCTGGAAGCCGCAATGCTGTGGCTGGTAATCCAATAGGCGAGTAGAGAACTACTACTGCGTTTGGCGATTCCAGATTTAGCGTTGGCTCCGTTGCACTGCGTGAGCTTAACTTGGCGTTGACAAAAAGGGGTTTTGATTCAGGAACGGGGTGTGACGATTCGTGACGCTAGCGGTATTCAGAACCCTCTAGATCGAAGAGAATATTTCGTTCTTCGCCTGACTGGAATCTGCTCTCGCGAGTCGGTCTCCCTGAAACTGAGACCCAAAAGAGACACCCTTTTACTTCAAGCAAATAATAAATCACACTAACTTTATACAGAAAGTTTCGCTCCACTATGGGATTAAATTTATTGTAGTTATTGCTATGATAGTTTAGGGCTGTCTTTAACCATGTCTCCTGTTCCTTAAAAATATCAATTATCAACACGCGCCCGCATAGGCTTAATATCTTTTGCACACCCATGTAACTGTCATTAAATATTCTGACAGCAAAATCTACTCCTCTTCTCCCAATCTCAACATACAGGAAACCTAACCTGTAGTTACAGTTAAATGAATATGCTTATTCATCTTACAACATTAAATGAATTTACATAAACAGATTACAGCATTTGACATTACACAAATAAATCGTATGTCCCCTTTGGGAAATATATTAGCATTTCCACAAAATGAGTACAAAGAAAATGCAATGTTCTTGCTATAATAATACAGTTGTGGCTAGATCATACGATATAATTATATCTATGCCTGGTGACTGCTTTCAGTGAAAGTTATAGACTAGTGCCTAGCCACACAAGTAAGCATAAAATGATCCTCCCTTGCCACTAGAAATATCTATCAAAAGGAATAAGTGACTATCTCCTATAATCCAGAGTTATTACCTGCATCCACTATTCAGTTTTAAAGTGAACAATCCACACCTGACATTATCTTACAGAAATGACAGTTAATTTTGCTGACTCTTAACCCAATGGTAAGCATTCGTGGACTGATTCTACGCCTAATATCTGTTATTGTAAGTTTAACATTTAACCCATGATAAACCGTAAAAGTTTAAGCACCACTTAATAGGCCGTAGACAGCGCTACCTTATCACTGAATAAATTACTAGGAGAAGTCCTCAGAAATAAATTCACTTCCCTAACAGATATATATAAAAGCTAACATGAATCTAATATAATTATTATATAGATATGTCAACTCACCCCGAAAAATGACTAGGACATAGGCAAAAACATTCTAGTACTGTGTTAAAGTTTGCCTTATCTCATGATGGTCATCTACGGGCCAGAAAATTTTACGAATGTCTTTGTCTATTAAAACCATCTACTCTTATAGATCACAAGGGACGCTCCCCCCGAACACCTGGCGTGCGTATTTTCTACAGAAGTTCGGCGAAAGACGTAATCTAGAGTAAGACAAAAAGAAATCGTGCGAAAGTTCCCAGGTAGGCCTCAAAGGGTACAGCCGCTCGTCATCAAACGTTTTAAAGCGACCAGAGAAATTCCCCTGTTGGGACCACAGAGGGTACCCGCCGATCTAACGAACCGTTTCTTTCACAGAAACCGTCCTTAGGCTCGTTCTAACACTTTAAAGCGGACCCGAGAAATGTTTCTCTGGTCGAACAGGTGCGTTTTAGATAACATTACGTCTAGCGTTAGCTGACCGCTCGGGATTTCATGGCCAGCGTAAACAAACCTCGGGTGGGGTTGAGAAGGTGAAAAAATGTAGGTAGAAAAAGGAAAGAAAACGAAAATACAAAATGTCTCGGAAAACAGAACATTTAAAGGAGTAATAAACATTATGGACAAGATGGTAAAATAAATTATCTGTTTCACGTGACACCTGGTTCTATCCCTTGAGCCAATAGTCCCACCTGTCCACAGTCATGTCATTTTCCATCTAAATACTATCTTCTCAGACTTTCTCAAACGAGGGTCTTGATTTCATCCAGGCAAAATCTATAAACTTACAACCACTTCGTGACACACAGTACACAAAATAAAGTGCAAGTTCGCACAACCTGGGGAAAAAAAACAATTTAAATGAACTTGAAAGACTGTCAATATAAAATTTCCGCACTCTTACTTTCACACCTGCATGAAATAAAACACAATTGATACTGTAATACTTGGTAGCGGGTCACTAAAGAAAGAGCAACCACTCCTGTCTACACTATAGATTACTAACTAACTCTCTATCCCATTGAAGATGTCTAACTAAATAACTAATGTCTCAAAGCGCTCTAGGCTGTCCTACACAATTGACTAATACATCATAAGCACTGCTACACTAATTGACTTTTCAGCGCTAACTCAGAGGCTGTCCTCTAAGTCTTTATATCTGACTCTACTGGTCCTCGCTATCTTCTCGCTCCCTCCTCTGTCTTGGGTCAGTGCCTCTCTGACGCTACCGTCTTCGTCTGAGTCTCTGATGAGTTGCTTCTCCGGCACGCCCCTCCTCTCGTTAGCATTGTGAAAGGTACGTTTTCCCGCTCTCCTTTCCTGAATACTGATAAAGAGGGCCTTGTTAACTACAGCGATATGTTGTAGCCTAAGGCTGTAGTTAGTTTCACTGCTGATGACAATTCTCCAAACAGCCGAGGTAACCCTCTTCGGGTTTAGGCGCACTGCTTTATTGTGGCAGTGTGTAACAACACCAGGCCCGTCGCCTGTTTCGATTGTGTTGGCCTTTGCGAGCTAAGAGCTCCTGATTTTGGAGACCAGTTCCCGTTGAGGTATGGGCCCTCACTACAAGAAAACTTCTCCTTCCTTTCAGCGTTGCCGACGTAACTGGGCGCCGGTACAGTCGCGAACCCAAGTTTCTGCAAATTACGCCGATGTCTCGTGCCTCCTTCTCTCTAGAAGGCAAAGTCCATGGTAGACTTAGGTCTATATATAATCTCCACCACCAACACCTCCACCAAGCCGTGACTGCCACTAATACCGAATTTCTCGAACTGAGCAGACGATATAGAATGGCACTTCTTCACGGCAGAATTCTTGGGACTAGTGAGCGCTAAAAGATTATTGATGCTCAATATATATTATGAATTATTCTGATGCAGTAACAGACGTGGTGAGTCATCGAGTTCGCGTCTGTTTATCTGGAACCGCTTCCAACCAACCTATGACCTATTTTCATACCTGCACATAAATTAAATCGGACCCGGCCAACCATATCATAAGCTAACATATGACTCAGTGTTTACCAAGCAAATCAGCAAATTTATTTTGCTCACGCGCAGAATTACTACGTAATAATAAGTAACCTACTGACATTCTAGCTACCAGAATACATTTTATTGGTTCCACGATAATCTGGGTCGAGCTTCCCCCATCCCTACAATTACACAGGGTAGGTGCAGGTGGTTGAATTTTTCCTAACAACCAAAAAATATAACCCAGAACCAATACTAGTAAACTCGAACGCCTAATAAAATAAAAGAACCCAAATAATAATATGGAAAAGAAAAAATTGGGGCGAAATGAAAATAAAAATAACAATAGCTCATCACACTTAGGAATTTACAAGTAAACCCGCATTTTTAATACAAGACTGGAAACTTAGGAATTTGATCACAAGTCATAGAGGAATTAAACATAAGTTGTCCCAGGCCCAGTGATTTCGCAGAACACCCGCCGTCAGAGGAATTAATTCTAATTTTCCAGACCAAGCCATAGAGGAAATAAACAAAAGTTTTCCCAGGTCAGTGATTTCGCAGAACACCCGCCGTCAGAGGAATTAACTCTAATTTCCAGACCTAAGTGATTCGAAGCATATAATATAGAGCTGTGTCCAGTCTAAATCTGTGCAAGGAGATTGTGTATTCCCAAAATTTTGGGGTAAGTGTAAACAATTTATTTACTAATGTAAATTTTACATGTTTCTTGCTTAGTGGTTATAAATGAGGCTGGCAACCTCAACATATGAAAAAAGTATATTCATAAACCACTACAGCAAGCGCTGGTGATTTCTTCTGACAAGTCGTGCGGAAAACCCGACAGCAGATGGTGACCCCAGACTCCGCGCTGGAGCAGTGATGAGTGATGATTACATCACATGTGCCTCAAGTGTATCATATCATTTTGTGAGATGTATGTAACTTGTTAATGTTAGTTCAGGGACAAATCATTATTCGCGCTGTCCAGACACAGTTCCCAGAGGAATATTGGTGAATTTTATTCATCTTTCCTGAGCTGCACTGGGTATACTCAAGAATTTAATTCTTCTGAGAGATTAACATTGGTGGGTGGACAACGAGAGGATGCGCCTGTTAAGCTTCCAACTCAGTGTACTTAGCAGAGGCATTTGTCTTTCTATTTTTTTTCTAAAAGTACGTGGTTACAAGCATCAGACGGTTTGAAGTACTAACGTTACGACGCCGCTAGTATGTGGAGAAGTGCACTCACCAAAAAAAAGTGACGTAAACCACAGCGACAGGGCTCACCTAGAGTTCAGTTTTCGTGTAAAATAGGCGAAAGGAACGGACTTTGATAAATCCTCGCTTACGTCTCAGTGACGAAAACTTGTATTTACAGCAAAATTTCACCAATCTTTCCATATTTATTTCTAACTGTTAAAGACTAATACATTATTAAAATTGTTACATGTTGTTTTAAAACTAAACAATCATAGTCGCTTCTGTTTTTAAATGTATGAAAGCAAACGTATGAGCCAGAATATATATATATATATTATATAATATATATATATATATATATATAAATATATATATATATATATATATATATATATATATATATATATATATATATATATATATATATATATATATATATAATATATACAGTACTTTGCAAAAAAATGGCAGTCATATTGCTCAGCTAAATATGCTGAAATCTAATTAAATATGCATGTTCTGCCCCAAATTTGCACTACACTTAAGTGAGCAAACACTACCAAAAGTAAAAAAAAAAATTAGCGTAGAGTACAGTCCCTTGATAATAGAGCAGACGACAATTTCTAATGCTAGTGGCAGAAAATGGATACAAAGACAAAGTGTATGTTAATTTCACAGCTTTGGAATGAAGGAAATCAAACATGTTCCAACATTTCTAAAACCTTGAACATTCCTGAGCGGACTGACTACAAAGTTGTGAGTAAATTAAAAGCAGGTAATGAAATCGAGCGAAAAGAAGGTAGTGGGGGTCCAAGAATTTTGGACACAAAGGACCATCGGCGTCTCGCCCAAATCGTTCGGGCTGGGCCAGTGAAGAGTGTAGAAAACATACGGCGGCGCATGATCGAGTTGGGAAGCCCAGAGGTATCTAATGCTACTGTCAACCGGGAGCTACACAGGATGAATTACACAAAAAAGCGGGTAATTTCGTCACCATTGCTCACAGAGACTCACAAACAGATGCGCTTGAACTGGTGCCACGAACACCAAAATTTGTCATGGGACAATGCGATTTTTTTCAGATGAATGTTCTGTTTGGTCTTATCCTGCCCAAATAAATATTTGGACGAAAGACTCTATAACGCCTGTGTACCAGCGACCGAAACATACCCAGAAATTCCATCTTTTGGGAGGGGTGTCAGCAAGAGGTGCCACCCCACTGTGTGTTTTCACAGGAATTCTCACGAAAGAAAGGCACATCGACATACTAGAGGGACACCTTCTGCCATTTATGCAGGTCATGTACCCCGATGGGTGCACATTTCAACATGACAACGACCCAAAGCATACAGCTCATACCACCAAAGCATGGCTGCAAGAGAAGAATGTGATAGTGCTGAAGTGGCCCAGCAACAGTCCCGACCTAAACCCAATTGAAAACGTTTGGGCACTACTCAAGAATCATTTAAAAAAGAGTGGACTCAGAGACGTTGAACAATTGAAGAAGGTAGCTGAACAATACTGGGACAGTCTGACTCACAATTACCTACAAACATTTGTGGGAAGTATGCCTCGCCGCATCCAGGCTTGCCTTGCTGGAGAAGGCAACATTATATTTTACTGAAACCACTGTTAATAGATAAGGGAGATATTAATCTTCCTCTGGACATACAGTTTTTATTATTATTTGCTTCTATGAGTGTGCTGCGTTGCGAAAATATGACTGCCATTTTTTTTTGCAAAGTACTGTATATATATATATATATATATATATATATAGATATATATATATATATATATATATATATATATATATATATATATATATATATATAGAGAGAGAGAGAGAGAGAGAGAGAGAGATAGAGAGAGAGAGAGAGAGACATATGTTTACCTCTAAACAGAGCTATCCCATTATAATTCGCTGAATTAACCCTTATCAATCGCTCCTAGTGTATTAATTAGTCAACTAAACGTCTCTTCTTATGTGATAAAGCGGATGATGGAATTACATTAAACTGCACAACTGGTCAACAAATATCTACGCGTTATTATTATTTCACTGCTCTTAACAGCTAGAACTGTAAGTGAATTATAGTGGTAAGCTTTTAACACTTTATCCAATTTAAACACAAATTTATATTACCAGAAAATCAGAATGAAATCCCCACGAAGGCTATTAACACACCTTCCACAATGGTTCTAGGCTACGTGTTTAGACTATCCGAAAAATTCTGAGCGACAACTGATAACTGTTTTGGGAAGACGCAGTTTATATACCATTCCGGTTATCTGCTCTCCAGAGGATGCTAATTTTCACACTTGTGCATAGCAGATAAATCAGAAACCTAAATTCCCAATATAAAAGGTTTTCACGGTCGTTCAGTCGGCGTTGCTAATCGACAACAGAGACTGACAACAGAGACTTAAACCGTGTAACGGGTTTCTGTAGATTTAGCCCGCTTCTGGAGATCAAAGCGTTATCTCCCCCTGTATGTACGAACATCAAAGGATCCTCGGAAAAATATTTCTGGCCGAGCGTCTCACTTCAAAAAGGCCGGTGTTATCCCACGTGCGTCTGTCTGATATCCGATGATTGACAGATCAGCTCGCGTGAGAAACTCAGGTAAACAAACCAGGTTCGCTCCCTGTTATGACTGGCAGGTCGCGGAAGTTGGTAAACTTTCCGTTTGTTTACGTCTCAAGGAAAAGAGGCGTGGATTAAAAATGAGTAAACGCAGGCAGAAAAATGCTTGACTTTTACTAGCAAATCATAGAACGCTAACGGGATTTCAGGGCTGTCAGATACTGTAGGCTATATTTCCATTATACGTCACAATGACATTCACATACGAAGTACGACATCGAAGTCGCCAGATAAGGGCATAAATTTGCAACATATTGAAGACGTGATTAGTGGTCCAATTCTTCTATTCCATGTCTATGTAATGATTACATCTAAAAAATGACGTTTACGCCCTTTGCAGGTGAGTGACTGGGTGAGTTCTTGGAATCTGGTGCCTAAACCTCGAGTAATACCGTTCGATATGCTCCAGCCTATGGAGGAAAAAGATTTTGATACTCTTAAACCTACAGACCGCATAATGGTGAGTGGGTAACATAAGAAATAAGTATAGGATATTGAAAAATGGTTTATCAGACAGACAGACGGACAGACAGACATACATACAGACAGACAGACAGACTGACCGACAGACAAACAGACAGAGAGAAATAGATAGATAGATAGATAGATAGATAGATAGATAGATAGATAGATAGATAGATAGATAGATAGATAGATAGATAGATAGATAGATAGATAGATAGATAGATAGATAGATAGATAGATAGATAGATAGATAGATAGATAGATAGATAGTTAGATAGATAGTTAGAAAGATAGATAGATAGATAGATAGATAGATAGATAGATAGATAGATAGATAGATAGATAGATAGATAGATAGATAGATAGATAGATAGATAGATAGATAGATAGATAGATAGATAGATAGATAGATAGATAGATCGATAGATAGATAGATAGATAGATAGATAGATAGATAGATACTTTTAAAACCAATTATCTCTTCTTTAAACCACTTCTCTCCACGAAAATCTGTTTGGAGATGTCAGGAACCTTGAGCTGACTACTGCCTTCATTAAAGTCATTAATGTAGAAATCTGAGGGCGAACGACGAAGAAGAAGAAGAAGATGATGATGATGTTGAAGAAGAAACATATTATCCACTACCCCCGCCCTGCGAAAAAACAAATCCACAGTTTGCCTCACAAGCAATCCATTATCCATTAAACATTGTATGTTTGCCTGCCTCTTTATCAGTCCATTATCCATAAATCGCTGTCTGCCCGCCTCTATATCGATCTGCTATCCATAAAACACTGTCTGTCTGTCACTTTACCAATTTATTATCTATAAATTGCTGTCTGTCACTGCACCAATCTATTATCCGTAAATCACTGTCGATGACTTTACCACTCTATTATCTATAGATGAGTGTCTGTCTGTAACTCTATCAATCTATTGTCCAAAAATCACTGTTTATCACACCATCAACCTATTACCCATAAACCACTATATGCCTGTTACTATGAATTTATCATCTATAAATTACTATAACAATCTATTATCATGACCTTCGTTAATCTTTCATTCACTTATCCTAGTCCAATAATCGCTCTTGGCCACTAGGAGACAAACACTTCAAAGAACAAACAATAATACTCATAACTGTGTTCTTTGATTCCATATTCTGACTGCAGCGGAAACTGAGCAACGTAGCTCAAGTGTCCAAACAGCTGACGAGAATGAAGAGGCGCATCTTGAGAAAAGTCATTACTCCCAACGGTGAAGAGATTATCTGTGACGTGACACCTACATTGTCCAGACAAAACAGCGGTGACTTCGAACTGTCCGAGGATGACAAATGTAGCAAAGGTAAGATGTACAGAAAGACGGTAAATCTGGGACACTTCATTTATTTATTACTCATCAGAAAGTGAAAAATACAGCTACTGAATGAGTTACTATTTTCAGACGACCAAAGTCTAATGTATGAAGATGAGAACAAGTTACAAAAACACACAGGTGTACTTAACTCAACATGTGAAAGATACAACATGGAAGATCAACACATCAAAGACAGAAACTATGAAGAATTGCAGATCACCAAGCCCACTTAACATACATGTCGATGGCATCAGGCTTAAGCTAGTTCCAGAGTTCAAATATGTAGGAAGCATTTTTACTGAAAATGGAAACTTGACAGAAAAATGAAAACTAGATGTCAGAAGCCAGTGCAGTGATTTACCAATTGTCACCACTACTCCAACATCAGATTATCAGTATGGAAACTAAATTATAGCAGATAAACAATATATTCTTATCAATTTGTTGCTATCAGTGTCAAATAATGTTGGCTGTTCAAAAGAGTTGTGATACAGTAATCCCATTATATTGCAGTTTCTCCGAAAATGAAGAGAATGACAGACTGGTTAAGATGTGTGGAAAACTATCTGAAACTGTTACAAACGTTACATATGAAAAGGCCAAGAGACTTATAAAGAGCAGATACAGAAATAAGTTGAAGACAGCGCATTTAGGTCACCATAAAATAGATGCCCATCACAAGCTCAACAGAAGAGAACAAGGCTACAGAAAATGAGACATCATCTATTAAATAAGCTGAAAGTGTGAACTATGGATGGATGTACATGCGGTATTGGCATTGTCCGATTATTCATTTAAGCGAACTAAGAACGTGCTTATGGCACCAGGCTACCAGTGGCACACAATTAAAAGTTTATCATCAAATTAAATGAATTCTATTATAAGATCATTAGA
Source organism: Oreohelix idahoensis (assembly GCA_024509875.1). Lineage (NCBI taxonomy): Eukaryota > Metazoa > Mollusca > Gastropoda > Stylommatophora > Oreohelicidae > Oreohelix > Oreohelix idahoensis. The sequence continues at coordinate 41,852 of JAMPIV010010093.1, read as the reverse complement.
GTGGTTAATAGATTTGGCGTCCCCCCTCTAATTCTAAAGGTACTGGTTTGCTCCTAGCACAGGGAATATAAATGATTGCATTTGTTTCCTTCCTAATGATATCATACTCCCCCCTGATCCCCCTGATCAGATGCTTAACCTTCTTGGATAAGGGCGAAAAAATATGAGGTCCCGTGTGCAAGTTACGCACGTTAAAAATCCCTTGGCAGTTGGAAATCGTAAGAGTAGGCCATACAGTTTCTGCCCAGGCAATCATTAAAAAAAAATTAGGAAACCTACCCACCACAAAAACATTTATAGAATGTATGATTCCTGTATACACACATTGAGATCCTCGTCGGTGCTACTGAGTTCGTGTACTGTGATGAGATCCTCCTTGTGTGGTCTAAGGGAGAAGATCGGAGCACTGATGGAGTTGTCCGTGTGCAATGAAGATGGCCCTTAAACCAAAACCAAATCGAGCCAAATGTATTATATTTGACCACTTCGATCTTCATCTTCGAGTACTTTGATTTGTAATGATGGTAACAGTGATACTTTCCAACAGCTCGTTGTCCAGTCCCGGGGTTATATATAACTGACGGACAACAGTGCTGAGTGAGAACATGTTAAATATTGAAGTTTCAGTATAATAAAAAATGTGAAATTTGTTACCGTAACAAATTATTTGGTAAAGTTATGGATTTCAGAAGATCCGAAAAAAGTTATTTTAAAGCCAACGTGTATTGTGACTGTTATTAATAAATTCAAATGACTATTTTAAAAAATTCAAAAATTTTGTACATTTTATAGGAAAGAGGGCGGGGTAATATTTGAGAGTACGTGGAGCCCTAGAAGGCATTAATCCGACACTGGCTACTGGTAAATGTGAGAAGAAGACGGTGACGCCGGATAGGGCACATTGCGGAAGCCTGTTGATAGCATTACAAGGTAGTACTTGCTCTGGAATGCCCAGGCTAAAAGAGGAAGTGGGAGACTGTGGCGTTAAAAGTTTATATTCTTCAGTTGATTGTTTGTGCTCGTTTTCACACTGTGTCTAGGTTTATATAGCATAGGTCCACAAGATTCAGGACAGCCACAATAGTTCATTAACGATACTTTCTATGACTCGAAGATTCCACACAACGATCAATATAACAGCTGGATATTTTAGTAACATTCCATTTATTATTCACGTAGACAATACATCATTACACAGCATGCATAATTAGGTAGATTCAGCAACTCCTATAATCCGTAGGTCCATATAAACATTACCTCATTCCTATTCCTACCTTCCGTTGTATTTAATAAACATTAATATGTTTCAAGACACTTCTCTTTTAAATTTCCCATATTTCTACCATTGGGTAGAATACACATACACAAGTCGCCCATTCAGGGTCAACACACGCTCTGTCCATCTTTTCTCCACACTGCTCACGTCATGTGCGCAATACACATATCGACAAATTACTATCGTGCAGCGCTCATCAGCACCAAAATCCTATATATTTTCTAGCGTGTGGCGTGCAATAGCCGGCGCCACATTCCCCCCCCCCCCCCCCCCCTCGAACAAACTGAAAACTTAGTTTTCAGTCAGGCAATTATAATGTGAAGCGAGATTAAATGATATCTATCTAGATTTTAAAGGAAAAAAATAATGTCAGTAATAACAATATGAATAAATAAGTAATTATTGTCCACTTCCGTATTCGAGTTATTACATAACTCTAGAGAGGGTGTCAGCTAGGACATTGTCCTTTCCTGCTATTGTTAAAACGTCAAAATCATACCCTTGCATTTGTAGCGCCCATCGGGTGAGACATGCATTAGTCGATTTAAAAGTCTGTAAATATGTGAGGGCTTTTTGATCAGTATATAATTTAAAATGTGTACCCACCAAGAACTTCTGTAGTTTATGTAATGTCCATACCAATGACAAAAGTTCCCTTTCCACAATTGGATATCTGGATTCGGTCTCTGAAAGTTTTCTGCTGAGGTAGAATATCGGGTGGCACTCGCCATCAAAGGTCTGCATTAAACATCCCCCGATTCCTTTCAGAGATGCGTCTGTAACAACGAGAAAAGGTCGTCTTAAGTCTGGTAGTCTTAGTATTGGACTTTTTGAAAATTGTGTTTTGATGCTCTGTAAGGCATGGTCACACTCTTTGTTCCATATTATTTTGTCAGGCATACCCTTTTTTGTCAGAGCAGATAGAACAGAAGTTAAAAGGGAAAATCGTGGTATAAACCTGTGGTAAAAGTTTATGAGTCCCAGCAAACTACGAACTTGTTTCTTAGTAGTTGGTATGGCAAGATCCAGTACCCTTTTTAGTGTAGACTCATCAGGTTGTATTGTATGTCGGCCAATCTTATGACCCAGAAATGAAATCTCAGTAAACCCAATTTCGACTTTGGAAGGTCGAGCTGTGAGGTTATGTACTCTGAGAGTTTGGAGCAACGACTGTATCCCAGCGATATGCTGTTCCCAAGTATCATGAAAAATGCAAATATCGTCCATATACGAAATGAAATCGGTGCGATTACCTAAAACGCGACGCATCATGCGTACAAATGTCGCTGGAGCATTCCGTAAACCAAAACACATGACATTGTAATGAAACAATCCACGAGAAGTGGCAAAAGCAGTCAAAGGTTTTGATACATCAGCCAGAGGAATCTGCCAGTAACCTTTAGATAGGTCAAACTTGCTGAAGAAAGTGGCGGATGATAGGCGTGGCAACAAATCCTCCAGCAAAGGCATTGGTTCAGAATCGGATATGGTCACCTTGTTAAGGCGACGAAAGTCAATACAAATACGAATTGACTTGTCTTTCTTTCGTACTGCCACCATAGGAAAACAGAAAGGAGAATCGGACGGTGAAATAATACCCAGTTTTAACATACCATCTACTTCACTTTCCACCTGATCTCTAACATGTAGAGGAACGGCGTATGGTCGTAATGAAATCGGGGTGTAATCTGACAATTTGATTTCGTGTGTGATAATGTTAGTACGTCCCGGAAGATCAGACAAAACATCCTGAAAGGATACCAACATAGAACGAATTTGATCCCCATGATCTGCAGGTAAATCAGTACAAATTATAACATCATTCCATGTTTCCGAAGACTTAATAGGTGCTACCGGAAACGTGGAAGGTACATCAGCGAAATTGGTTTGCACCTCATCCACCAACGCGATAGATGCATGATGGGTAGGTTGGTTCATGATAGCATCACAAATGAATTGTAACTGAGGAGGACGAGTGATGTATGGTAGGAGCATGTTAACATGGAATGTTTTTTTTTTCTTTACCCCGCATATTGATGACGTAGTCCACGTCCGTTCTCTTTGCAACAACTTTAAAACGGACCTTGCCATGTTACTAACAAGTGATCTACTTTGAGTGGCAGGAGAACAAAAACATCGTCGTCATTGATTGAGAAAGACGTTAGTCGTCTATCTCTGTTAATGCGAGATCTGGTCTTATATTTTGCCATCTCAGATGCTTCAGTCGCCACCTGACATGCATCCACAAGATGTTGGCGTAAATCTGTAACGTATTGATAAGTGGATTTCTTCTTATTATTATTATTCACATCAGATTCCATCAACAAATCATGTAAGAGAGACATTGGACCTCTTGGGTTCGCACCAAATACTAACTGAAAAGGCGAAAAAACAGTATGATTAGGAACCTCTCTGTATGCAAACAGTACAGCAGGAATAAAACGATCCCATTCTTGAGGAAATGATGTAGTCACCTTCCCCAACAATTGTTTTAATGTCCCATTCCAACGTTCCACGACCCCGTTAGAGCTAGGGTGAAATATAGCACTAAGAGAGTGACGGATACGAAGTGTGTTGAAAACATCTGATATCATACCTGACACGAACTGAGATCCATGATCAGAAAGGATTTCTTCCGGAAACCCGATGCGTGAAAATATAGACAGCAACGCATCTGTTACCGACACTGTGGTAATATTTTTTAAAGGAATGGCTTCTGGCCATCTCGTACACAGGTCAATACATGTTAATATGTATTGAAAACCTCTGGTAGACCTTACAGACAGTGGTCCTATGATATCAATAGCCAATTTGAAAAAAGGGCGTACAGCAATATCCGTGACCTGTAAAGGTGCTGATTGATGCGCACCCTTACGTGCAACACTTCGACATTCAGCGCAAGATTTACAATAAGTTGAAATGTCTTTATTTACCCCAGGCCAATAAAAGTGTTTTAGTAATCTATAAGCCGTACGGGAAATTCCCATATGTCCAGCAAATGGTACGTCCTGCGCATTTGACAAGACTAGTGCGCGAAATGACGTAGGTACTATAACTTGTTTGAGAATGAAAGAGTAATTATCAAAACATCGTATCATAATATTATCCTGCATTTGAAACCAATGTCTTGAATTTTTTAGAATGTTTAATAGTTCGAGCCATAGCTAATGGGAATAAATGTGCCAAAGAAGGATCCATTTGTTGTTTTGCTATAAATATATTTTTGTCAATGTAATGACAAGTTGTAATGTGTTGAGTGTGTATAGAAGAATTTAATTCAATTGTCTCTGCAGCTTGTTGTGCTCTGGTTGTGATCGCGTTAGCAAAGGAGGGATGATTTCTCTCCCAATCAATAATATCCTGTTCAGAACACTCTTTAACCCCCTTTATGTTACCGATAAGTAAATCACAACAAGGTCGATCGAGAGCACACACTCTTACTTTTCCCGAAAAGAACGGAGTATCTATTACCACATCTGCCAGCGGATAAGATTCAACAGTTCCACCGAAAGTTACGCACTTTATAGAGGTTCCCGTAAAGCAAGAAGAAGGAATTAGTGCCTTCCTTAGGCCAATGGTGGTGCATCCGGTGTCACGTAAAATAGAAACAGGTGTGTCAAAAACAAAACCTCTATGGATCACTAGTGAGCCAACCCCATCATTTAAAGACAAAACTGGCAGAGCATGTCCACATCTCAGACGTGGAGTAGATCCAGGTTGAAATAGAGTCATACATTCCCTGCAATTACCACTATTTTCCAGATCAAAACTACATGCATTGGCATGAGTATTATTCTCATTATTGGAAATATTATCATTACCAACGTCAAGCTGACAAGCGTGAGCTTGTGATCTTCCTCTACTTTGACTCCTAGAAAAAATGTGTTCCTCTCCGATCCACTGGACAGTCAGACCGATAGTAACTCTTTTTGTCCGTGCGAGAAGAATCATCACGAGATGGTGGTGAGACATGATGTTTGTTATTGTAATTACTGTTATTGTAATCATTACGTGAGGGTCCCGAAAAATGATGTTTGTGAGTGTAATTATTATTGGAGTATTGATTATTTCTTTGCCATGACTTTTTTATTATTATGGTTAAAGTTGCGTCTCTCTATACCCCGTGAGGGCGAATGATTATGAGGGAAATTATTATATCTACCTCTATAGGAATTTTGATAGTCATCCCTATACCGTCGGTCCATGCTGCGAGTGCGTGATCTATCATGAGTGACCGCACAAGCTGGCAAAGTTTCTAGGACCTTTGTCTTACCTAAAGGCAAGTTTGGAGGTGTGGTGTCGACCGAAAATTGTTGAGCTAATTTTTCCATTTCTCCTATATTTGTGGGCTTCCTTTCTTGAAGGAATGAGAAAAATTCAGGATTTACCGCAGATAAAATTTTGTCTCTTAAGTAGAGATCATAAAGTCCTTCGAAAGATTTAGTAATATTCGATAGTTCAATCCATCTGTTTAGACACATCTTCACTGAAGACACAAAGTCTTCGACATCCTTACCTTCCATAGGACCCATCGATTTAAATTTTAAAAGATATCCTTCCTCGTCTAAACAATATTTACGAAGAAATACTGATTTTATGGATTCATAGTCGTTCCTCTTATCATCGGCAATGTGAAAAAAAAGTTTGTAAACTTTCACCAGTAAGTAACCCGACAAAATGTTCAGGCCATGAGGCCTTAGGTAAATTTAAAGCCGTAACTCTTGATTCAAATCTCAAAAGAAAGAATCCTATATCGTCATGCAATGAAGAAAAATTTGGTAATTTTAAATTAATGATCTTCGACGATCCAGTACCAGAAGATTCCCTAGAAAAAGAAGATTGTAAGCGCAATTTTTCTAACTCAAAAGTTTTTTCGCTTTCAAATTTCGCTTGTTCTGCAGCAATTTCTGCTAAACGAATTCTTTCCCTTCTCTCATGTTCCCTCTTCTCTTTCTTTCTCTTCTTCTCTTTTTTCTTTCTCTCTCTCTCTTTCTTTCTCTTGTCTTTTTTCTTCTTTTTCTTTCTCTTCTCTTTTTCTTCTCTTTCCTTCTCTTGTCTTTTTTCTTCTCTTTCTTTCTCTTCTTTGTATTCCGCTATTTCTTTATTTACATAGGCTATAAGATCATCACCCGAGAAATTCAAGTCCTTCCCATTCTGTATAAATCCCGCTTAACCTTCACAAAGTCAGCCATACTGAAATTAAAGAGTAATGGGCTATAGATTCAAAATGTATATCTCTCCCACTTGTTGCCCAATGACTATACTTAGTCGTAAGGTAATTCAAACCTTTTTCAAAACCAACTGTATATACAGTACTTCTTCGTTATGTGTGATATACTTGACTCTGAAGTATATGATACTTATCAACTAATCTCACAGTGTATCCGTAATCATCGTATATATTAACATATCAGCAATTAACAATATACTATAATCCAGTACTAAATATCGCCTTTACTACCTATTTAAAAGCATGCCATACTATCACATTAGACAAAAGATTAACTGACAACGCTGGAAACAAATCAGGAAAAAGACAGTGTAAAAAGTCATAAAATCTTACCATACAATAAAACAGTTGTTTCCACCGTCAATGAACCGTACAGGACGAGATACAATCACATAGAACTGCTGTACATATTAAAAAGAAAGTCAGAGAAGAACTACAGGTACGAACATAATCATACTGAACTAAATAAGAATTCCACGACAATATGTTACTCGACAGCACAGCTAAACAAATAAGAAAATATTAATCTCAGTCAGAGCGGAAATACGACAGCACTAAATGCTGAATCCCTGAAAGAGATCAATACAATCAAAAATCTATAGAACGACGACAACTAAATTCATTCGAGGATATAAGAGAATATGAGTGTCGTCCACAAGAAAACATTAAACATATAAAAGATACACAAAAGCAAGATGTGCCTGACATTTTTAGGACCGGAGAGACCATGGGACCCTACCAACATATATTCACTTATATGATTAAAATCCACGACCCGCCAATCCTCGTTGTAAACAAAAAAGCATCAACCTCGCAAAGTGCCCTAGCATCAATGCAATAAACACGGGTCAAGGAAAGAATGTAAAGTCTGAGTTGCTTAACGCGTATAAGTGTCCCGTTCAAGACGTTCCATGTTCCTGATTACGAAATCCAAGTAGTCAGCAAATCTGTTTGATGACGTACGTAAAAGATTAAATCATCCTTGTGACCATTGCAGACAAACGAAATGATTTCTCGGACATCAGGGTTTGAAAAGACTTGTCAGACTTGAAAGACCCCAAAAGATTGGTTCTGGATACCGTTCATGCTTCTCACGATTCATATTATTGGTATAATAAATGTCCACTGGTAAGTTTATTTTAGGATTTACAAGTCCGTTCAGGGTGACCTTGATGTAATGGTTCACTACACCGATTCAACGTGAAATGGCCTCGAGGGGACAATATTCTTCATAGTAACCTGTGACCGCAGTATATTGTGTCGAAATTTCATATCTGTTCGTAGGCAGTCAAATGTCTATTCAGTGACTTTTAATAGAATATATGTTTGTTTGGTATTAATGTCTTCCCAACAGTCCAAGGTCTTGGCATGACCTCGTACGAAAAATTGCAATTTCTATTGATTCCACAAATTCGTGTGCTTGATATCTTGCTCGTACTTTCCACAGTACAGCATTGTACAAATTCCAAACAATTAATTCCTCTCCAACGGAACGAGCCTCCCATATCTGTGGCGTTTAAAGTTTATATTCTTCAGTTGATTGTTTGTGCTCGTTTTTTCACACTGTGTCTAGGTTTATTATAGCATAGGTCCACAAGATTCAGGACAGCCACAATAGTTCATTAACGATACTTTCTATGACTCGAAGATTCCACACAACGATCAATATATAACAGCTGGATATTTTAGTAACATTCCATTTATTATTCTCGTAGACAATACATCATTACACAGAACGCATCATTAGGTAGATTCAGCAACTCCTATAATACGTAGGTCCATATAAACATTACCTCATTCCTATTCCTACCTTCCGTTGTATTTAATACACATTAATATGTTTCAAGACACTTCTCTTTCAAATTTCCCATATTTCTACCATTGGGGAGAATACACATACACAAGTCGCCCATTCAGGGTCAACACACGCTCTGTCCATCTTTTCTCCACACTGCTCACGTCATGTGCGCAATACACATATCGACAAATTACTATCGTGCAGCGCTCATCAGCACCAAAATCCTATATATTTTCTAGCGTGTGGCGTGCAATAGCCGGCGCCACAGAGACCGAAAATTAACAGGGATGAAGGAATTAGTGACAGACATGAAAGGGTTAAGGAAGACAAAGAAAGACCTTGAAACAGCTAGCACTTAACATACCTTAAGCTTATTAATTAGAAAGTGCTTTCCCAATCATGTTTTTATAATTATTGCTAGTTTGTTGTGAAACTATTAATTCGTCTTACACATATTTTTTGTTGTTCGCAGACTCTGGTCTTCAAGAGCTGGGGAGTCCCAGAACACAAACACACAGTGACAATGACAAGGTGTCAGAACGAAACAAGGACATTAGCGGTTACGTCAAGGCCCAAGCGTCAGGAGGAATATCTCCGATTAAAGGTGGTCATGTTAAAGAGTTCACCGTCACAAAAGCCTTTCAAGTCTTCAAATGACGCTGGCGTTGCATTCGTAGCAGCTGTTGTAGCTGCAAGAGCAGCGGCAGCTTCTTTCAAACGACAATCTTAAAAATTCCAGCAATAATATCACCGGGACTCATCAAGAATACCGTCATCACAAATGTCAACAATCATTCATCAACTTCAACCACTAAAGAGAATAAAATTGGGCCGCAGAAGAAAACTTTGGCTTCCGGGCAGTCAGTACAGTAGAGATGAAACAATTACTCCTGAAATCGTAAATCACACAGATGTTGACGACCACGTGGATGAGCCTGGGTTTTTTCTTTGGTGATGACAAGCAAATCAATGCCACAGACGAAGCAGCAAATGATAGTACAGCAGTTAGCAGTGTTAACAGGTCATGTTCTCTACCTGATCGTGAACAGAAAAATGTCCCCAAAATCCCTACATTGACAGCCACAGTGTCTTCGTACATGGACAAATCATAGCAAATTTCCAGAATGTATTTCTACTAGTGAAGCCATTGTTACAATTGAAAGCAAGAAAAATGAAAGAATTCATTGGAAGAGCTGAATGGTTTTCCATCGGGCAGCAAAATTAGCCATTCAAAAACCACTCCACCACTTCCCCGGGTGAGCGATATTGTTCACACTCTTTTGAGTAATCTGAAGCAAGAAAAGCATGATCAACCGGTATCTCCAGCACACAGACACTACATGAGAAGTTTCTCAATGGACGAGATGCGTCATCCGCAGGACCTTTCCAATTTTAACCCAGGAAATGTAAAGCATGTATGTTCCAATGATCATTCACTTTCTTTGTCAACCAGCGCCTTAAAATCTTCAGTTTCTAATGAAGAAAATAGCGCAAATTGTTGTCAGAAGCAACAAGCATCATTAACAAACATTACTGCTGCCCTTAACGGAAAGTGTGATGCAGTTTCTAAAGATAACCTCCCGAAAACGTCTTTATCCAAATTGTCGGTCAGCGAATGTGAAACTAACAGGGAAGAACTTGAAGGCAACTCCGAATCTAAAAAACCACAGGACACAACAGTTGACAATACACAGAGCAATATTTTTCCGATTTCGTCTCACGAAGAAAAAGTAAAGAATAGCCAGGACAACGCATGCTGTAAATCATTTTGTGATGACGTTTACTGTCCCGGATGTACTAACTGCGTGACAGAGCCGGCCATCAAAAAGCAAGATCTAGACCAACGGGTCTATGAGATCATCGAAGAAGCTTCAGAACGCGACTCGTCAGTACAGGAAGGGGAAATATCTGAAACTTCCCTAGACGGAGTTGTGAATGGAGAACTGTCATTTGATGAGATCATTGGGGATTTCTCCAATGAAATCAAATTCGGCAATAATTTCAGCTCGTTCACAGACACCAACAAAGACAAATCGCCTCTTCATTTTCATTCAGGGCAAACTTCATCTTCGTTTGACATTGCAGACTTTCGGCCAAAGCATAAAATTATTTGGTCACAGCATAAAAGTTTATCTGAGGAGCGAATGTTACGAAAGTCATTGTCTTATCCATACAGGGTTAATAGTATTGCTGGGAAAGAGTGGGCGGACATTACTTCTACTTCGCTTTCCAATGTGACATCCGTGAAACAGTTCAGTGACGCGGAAGCAGAATTGTTCAGTTCGGATTCCGAGGAGGATAGCTATGACAAAACTAGATCACAAAAGTGCGGTAAATCGTCAGTATGAGGTTTCAGGATTTTCGCAATGGAAGGTTCTAGCATGGGGGTTTTTAATAGTGGAAGGCAAAGAGAATAATGGAGAATTGGCAAGAAAAAAGTGGTCACAGTCCAGATCCATGTCCTTTCCCCGATCAGGTCGACTATATAAGCGAGTCCAAATGGAAAGATGACCAGAGTAGCGTTTTTACAGTTTTAATAAGATGTCCAGACGAGACCAGCTGTCACAGATGAAGAAGTGGACGACCTTTGATGGAGTCAACACGGTTGATGATGATGTGACAACTGCTCAAACTGAAGAAAATAAATTTGATAAACAAAGTCAAATGCATAAGGAAGTTGTTTGAATGAGGAACTTGACACAGAAGATGATGAAATATTACAAATCATCATAGAAAAGAATTCAGTTCATTCGAATGTCAAAGATATTTGCGACGAAGACCAACGGCCATACATTCAGACTTCGTTAACAAGTGATATGGCGGAGATTTTATCATCTGGAAATACCGACGAAAGTTATTTGTCATCTTCTGAAGAAGCTGCCTCGATTCCTAAACAGGAAAGAAAGTTAAAGATGACTCAGGAGAAGAGAAATGATATCACCAGGGTGTCTCCTCTCTCTGATATTTCAAATAAATCAGAAAACAGTGATTGGTCCGACAATGAAAACTCACCCTCAAGACTTTCATGCAAACGTAATTCCTTCCAGAGAAGGTATTTATTGAAAGGTGACTGGTCACCACAATTTGTCGATCTAAATTACAATGGTTCTGGGACGTCTCGGCGGGGATCGACAACAAAAGAGAGTTCTTCCTCTCCAAGAAGTTCACGTGGAAGCAGTAGCGTCATGCCCTCGTTAGGAGATAAGGAAGACAGCATGCGGAGAAACAGTGAAGTATTTTCTAGCCCTTTCCTAAATCACAAGTCTGAGAATGAGTCGGGACACTCTGTTTATTCTGACGATAAGCAGACAACAGCCACCCGGAGTGATTATTTACTAGATATATTTTCTTGCTACCAAAAATTTGAACAATAATACATCAGGTGAATTGACCCTCGTCAGAATCAACACATAAACGTCCCCCCATATATCATATCTTCATTTCCCCTGAGACAAAGAAAGAGAGCAGTAATCAAGATTTGATGAAGAACAATACCAATTATGTTTGCTGAAGAAACAGTTTCGGATGAAGACGCCATTTACATCAAACGCCGACGTAAACCTGTATACATGCAAGACAGCTCTACTGGCAGAAGTTTTTGTGATGCCAGCATCAACATGACAGTTCATAACAAAGATGACAACTTAACAAACAACAGCCAGTTTACTAATAATGAATCATTCTCGAATCAAAATATAAAATATGTTAGAAGAGATAATCCGCGTGGTTGTGATCTGGCCAAAATTACTTCATTTTTCCCCACATTCGAGACAATTTTTCCAGATGCCCCAGATCTTTCATCTGTTGGTAACTCATCCTTTCAGGGCAGAAGCTACCCTAATGACTTGAGCAGACATAACATCCACTGTGCGAATGATAGCAATATTTGTCCCATGTGTGAAAACGTTCATGTTCAATTTCCATCACATGTGACCTATTTTAGAGATTACACACTCACACCAACAAAATTTCGCGTGCAAAATCAGTACGCGCGTGAGAATTTCAAGAGCAACACTCACTCATCTCAAGAAGCAACAAATACTTCGAAATCTTCAATAGGGGATGTGAGTGCGAATCAAACAATGAGATTAAGAAACCTACAAGAAGTACGAGCAAACTTCACAAGGAGGTTGAGAAAAGTAATTCACACAGCACCGAAGCTAACACATTACCATTCCAAAATGAAGACTTATGCGAATTTTGCAATAAGAGTACTATTCTGATTTCTCCTAAAAGGAACAATGTGTGCCACTGTCAATTTTGTATAGAAAACACTAAGGTCAGAACTATACATTCTCGTGAGGACGGGCAACGTAACAATAGCCAGATCAAAATAATTTCTTCAGACGGCAATTATAACGATATAAAAACCGGGCACATGAAAAGACTGTGTTCTGATGTTGGTTGTACATCACGTGTGTCACATGACCAACATGCAGACGAAAGTGACTTCAAGCCTTATGTAAAGAAGAGACGGAAAATGATCCACGAAGAGACGGCGCTCACTGAAGCTAGCGTCGGAAATAACTGCAGTGCTACTGTTAACAATTGTTTTGAATCAAAAAATGTGAACAGCCAGTTTGGTTACCAACATTCTGATCTCGGAACCACGCATGCTATGGACAGAAATGTGGGTCTGAACAACAAACCGCGATTCTACGCTGATAGATATAACCAACAGCAGGCTAAGCAGCAACAAAATTCAGCACAGCCACATTACCAGCAACAACATTTATCACAGCAAAATCACCATTTATTACAACTCAATCATCAACAACAGCATTTATTACAGTTAAAACAGCAGGAACAAAATCCATCACAGTCTAGTCACCACCAATATCCATTACAGTCAAATGACCAGAAGCAACATCTGTCACAGAAACATCACCAACAACAGCATACATCACAGCCATATCGCCACCAAGAACATCTATCACAGTCACATCAGCAGGAACAACATTCGTCACAATCACATCATCAAAGACACCATCCGTCACAGTCATATCATCAGCAACATCAATCACAAACAAATCGCCAGCAACAATATTCGTCACAGTCATATCAACAACAATTTTCCTCGCAGTCAAATTACCAACAACAACATGCATTACAGTCAAGGCACCAGCAACAAAAACAATCATCAGAGCCACATCACCAGGAACAAATACATACATCACAGCCACGTCATCAGCAGCAACAAAATTCACAGTCACAACACCAGCAAGATTACTCTACACACAGCAATGATTATTCCAGTCAACCATACCAACAGACAAGTCAGCACCTGTCTTCCCTCTCCCGCCCTCATCATCAGCTTCAGCATTATGAGCAACAACATCAAATTAAACATCAACTTCAGCAGTCCCCGATGCAACGTCAGGAACTCGAATGCACTTGCAAACAATCATCAGTCTTTCAAGAACTTGAATACCCTAATAATCAATCTTCAATTGGTAAGAAACTTGAAAGCACTTACAATCAATCATCAGGTGGTCAGGAACGTGAAAGCACTTACAATCAATCATTAGGTGGTCAGGGACATGAAAGCACTTACAACCAATCATCAGGTGGTCAGGAACTTGAAAGCACTTACAATCAATCATTAGGTGGTCAGGAACTAGAAAGCACTTACAATCAATCGTTAGGTAAGCAGGAACATGAAAGCACTGACAATCAATCATTAATTGGTAATAAACTTGTTAGCACCTACAATCAATCATCACTCTGCCGTAATCATCAGCCACGGAAAACATCCCATAATCAGCCTCAAGTACCACATGGAAAACAAGAGCAGCATAACTCCCAACACAATCAAGATGTAAATGAACAACCACAACATCTGAGTCAGTGTCAACCACAAACATACCATGAAAACGAACAGCAAAACTATTATGATAACCAACAGCAGCAGCGTAATTCACATCATCAACACAAACAGCAAAGCCAGGAGGACCAGCATCAACAAATGCAACAACTACAACATCTGAGTTAGTGTCATCCACAACCACACCAGGAAGACGAACAGCAAAACTTCTATGATAACCAACAGCAGCAGCGTAATTCACATCAGCAACACTTACAGCAAAGCCAGGAGGACCGACATCAACAAATGCAACAACCACAACAACCGCACCAGCAACGACAAGCTGATGAGAATAGAGATAATCGCGAGGTGGTACTCAGGCGGCAGTCAACAGTGGACACATCGGATAGCGGCATTACTGAAGGCCGCTTGCATTATTCCATGCAACGATCCTGCAATGATAATATTGACGGCGAAATTTTCGATTTAGACAACGGCTTGAATTTGAACTTATTCATAGCACCGTAATAACGGCTTTAACGATCGACTGTTCGAGAACGACATTGAAATTAATTAATCAACAAGGCTAAGGTTGCTGGAATTTGGCGTTCTAACGCAAGACTAACAGGGATGACGTTTCAGAAAATGCAGCAGAAGTGTATGTGTATACAACCAGCGCGATACACAAACAATCAGCATTTATACCTTTCGACGTATACCAAGGGAGATTGAGCACCTGTGGGTTTGCCCGGAGTGCAGTGATGTCGATTCTTAACAACAATAACAATAATAATGGATTTTATTTATTCATAACTTTTGGATGCTACTAGAAGTTTTAAAAAGAGTTAATCTGCTCCGGGGCAGGGTAAACGTCGCATAATGCGATGGTCTCGATATCTTAAGAAATCGAACACGGTCTAACACTGTGTACCGCGTAGGTTTGTTTTTAGCCAATGAGAGCATCGCAAGCCATTTACCGCGAGACTGGTAGGTTGGAAGCTGTAACATGGACGAAATAGAAAGTGTGCTCAGGTGTTTGTCTTTCCATTGGAGTTGTGAAAATTCAGGTGGATTGCAAATAATAATGCCATCAAGGTTAGATATTAGAAAGCCTAAGCTTCGTTCAGATACCTATATCTTCCTGAAACACATGAATCTCACAGAGTTCTGCACATTGTCGCTCGCCATAGCAGAAGATAAATAGACTGTAGTAAAAGAAAATTACACAGAACGACAGCTCTAAATCGGCCGGTTGTAAAAAGCCCAAGATGAGGGACATCGGTTGAAGAATAAAAGAACAGGAACGGCTGGAAGTTTTGACAAAAACACACACGCAGCTTCATTCAGCAAATTTTGCAGAGACAAAAACGAACGAATAACCTATGACGTCAGTGCTCTCTCGATCGCAGGATGGAAGGTATAAAAAGGACAGAAGCGGATGACCAAACACTCACCGCCAATTTTCAAACACAGAAGACAGAGCTCGCCACCAAGCATCTTTGCCATCTTTAGTTGTGTGCAGCCTGCCAGGCCTTTGATGCCCTGTGTATAATTCTGAATTGAGGGTCATATCACACCATCCTGTCAGCAAGGCAGAAGACTGTATATACATGGGATAGCCAAAGAAGCATTCAATCCCCAAGAGTATACCTCAGATCAGGTCTGGGAACCCTAATGCATGGGAATTGCCAGCCACTGTCTACTCAATATTGACAGCCCGGTGAAGTCAACATAGATAAGGGTCCACAAGAAAGACTGAACTCAAATATATGATTCACCACATTTAGAGAAAATTCAGATGATTGTTGCAGTCTTTGTTAAGATCACTACATGTGCAAAGACAGTATCTTAAGTCGAAGTGACTATTTTATAAGTTTAAGAACAGTAATTCAAGAACTGTTAGTTCCAACCAAGGCAACAGTGAATTTCAGTATAAGTGCCAGTATAAGTTAAAGTGACTTCTGATTTTAAAGTGACATTTTCCAAGAGGAAGGAGTCATTGACACTGTGTGTAAAACTTTAATTGTGTGTGACACATGTCTTTTTTGTAAATTTTCATCATCATTTTGAATTGCATTCCATCATTCTTATTCCAAAAGAGAAAAGAAGAAATTACTGTAAATATAATAAATTAATTAATTGTAACCAAAGCCTTGAGTAACTCAGTCCAGTTTTGTTTGAAGTTACTTTTGTTTATTATTCACCCTAGACATAACTTAACACATCATAGAATAGTTGTAGAGGGGAGACGACTAAGTGTTTGGTACTTCTTATTACCATCTGGGCCAGATAACTTTATAGTCTGACTATACCTATGATATCCATACACCAGTGCTCATTTCTGAGACTGGGGTATTTCTTATAAGACCAGAACTCTGATCTGGCAAGTGTATCCTGGTATCATCTGATACACCTTTTTATCTTTTCATCATCAACACAAATTAACCTCTCGTGTATGTAAATCCCGCGGAACAACGGACAGACAGCACAAACAGAGACGTAAACAGGGGAGGGGGAGGAAGCAAAGGTAATGACAATAAATAAATAAAAAAAAGATAATAATATTGTATTGGAAGAAAGAACCCCCTAAAAAATGTAGATTCACACATATTTCTTTGCAGTAATATAGACGACGTTCGAGGGACTGACCCTGATATCAAAGTAATAGACGAAGTTCGAGGGACTGATACCAAAGTAAGAATACTGTTGTACCGATAGGTTTGTGGGTTATTTTTGGTCCCGTCTGAGTAGAGTGGATGTTGATAAGTACGTGAGAGAAAAAAGAGGTGTGAGAAGTAGATTTCACGGGTGAATAGCTTAAGGAGAAAATATGTCTCTGGAATGAGTACGTATCTCTAGTCCAGCCTATCTATATGAATATAATTTAGTATAAGACAACCTTACCCTCCTCATATATAAATATAAGTTTAACTACACACACACACAGCTATGTGACAACAAGACACACAAACGTGAAAAACTACGGTTAATTGGGTATGGGTCTGACCAACACAAAAAGTTAAGTTTCTTTTGTTGTTTATTATCATTTAAACTTGACAACATCAAACATCTAAAGAAAGATCAAATAAAATCAGGTTTACATACATATGAAAATTAACAGAATAAATCTGCCCTCCTGTAGTGGTTTTTGATGTTATTTTATGGTTGTAATGTTACCTAGTGTACTGTATGAGGTCAGCTGTGAAGGCTCCTGAGATAAAAGTTTATGTGAATTACAGAAGGCCCTTCTTACTACCACTTACGACCTCAAACAGACCTATTCTACTGTCATGAATGTTAGCTACGTTAAAAGTCTAGGGTACTGAAATGTAATGTGTAGTAATATAATATACAGACACACACATGTAATTAATAAGTCTAATAATATTAATAAACTCTATAACACACTGAACTAACTCTTGTTATAGTTTAAATTTTAACAATTTTTTTTTAATTTATTAGTTCTGAACCAATTTTTTATTTTGGTCAGAACATATGAAATGATATGGAGTTATCTATGAAATGCATAAATATATGGCATAATCAAATGTAATTTGTGTACATAGGTATATTATAAGAATGGTTAATATTACTATTATCTATAATGTCTTGGGAAGAACTAGCACTGGATGTTTAGTTGGGGTGGCGTCATCACTCCCAATCTGTGACTACAACAATCATTGTCCATTGACTTATAGACTGAAGTTAAATGTTATATTTCTCAAGAGTTATTTCTTTATTTGATGGTGGAATAGTTGTGAATCTCCAGCAGGCCAGGTTTTCACTTATCTCGCCTGTGACGATCTGGTATAGGATTCTTGTGGCCCACTCCTCTCCGTAGCTAGAGTAAAATATTAGGCTGCACAGACACCAATGTTAGGCGGCACAGACATCCGCTTGTGTACTCTTACAAAAGCATTTGGCACCACTTTAGTGCCAAAACAGAAACTTCTGAAACAAAATTTGTGCCATGTGTCAGTACTCTATCCACTGCGCCACTCTTATACACAACACCACACAACAACATTACACAGACTGGGTCAGATCTCTCTGACCAACATAGCACATCCATAGTCTTAGTTAGGTTTCCATATATTTTTTGTTTGTCTCTAGGCCCTGGGCTGCGGCGGCTGGGGACCTAGAGCAAGCACTTACTTGTCGTAATCATTTTTCAAGATATGGCAGTATCAATCACTCAAAATATTAAAATAAACAAGATAAATGCTTTTATCCTTACCACAATTCAGAATTGAGAACACAGTACTTAATACTAGCAAAACTCAGCTGAGCTGCTGGCTAGAGTATGGCGTCCCACTGAATTTTATGTATTATTTCCTGGAAAACACCACTAGCAGTTAAGAACTGTGTTACAGGACAGACTTCTATCGAATGGCAAAAATGTGCGTCTCTATCCCGCTAATATAAAATGCGTTGGCCAATCAGATCGGAAGACTAAGCTTTTCATTTAAATTTTGAAAATAAAGTCAAAAGTACATCTCAATTTTTCAAATGTACGTCGGTCACATTTTATCTTTTCCCAAAATTACACTTGTTGTTTTGGACTACTACATGTAAAAACTGCACAAACCTGCTTCCTAAGTTATTTTTAGCCACTATCTCCCGACTTTGCCCCGCTAGTTCATTGCAGTTTGAATTTTGCATTTTTCTGTATCAAGGACGCAAAAATGTGACTTTAGTGAAAGTATGCCCAACAATACTGTTCGCTAGTCTGATTGGAACAATACGGTCTTTCGTCAATATCTTCCGTGTTATCTGTCCGTCTGTATAATTAAAAGTATATTATTTCTCTGCTTAAGATGGGCTATTAAACTAGCTAGGTTTTATTTTCATAACTTTATTATTAAGGAAAAACCTACTTTTCTCAAGGTTAGTTTTTGAAATTTGTTTTGAACCTTTGGGTATGGCATTTGCCGCTATATTCGAACAAAACAACCAATTGCGGTAAAACGTCTAAGATACGACTGTTTCTAACAAGAGCTAAGGTCTTTTTCTATCACTTCATTACATTGTGTCAACTAGTGGCGTGATTTTTTCCTTTAAACTACAAATAGCGTCTTTTTGCCTTTCTAGATTCAAACACGTGTTCAGACCGTCATAATGATTTTTATCTCCGTTTCCCTCCCGTCTAAAAGGGTACCGTTTCGTCTGCATGTCTAACTAGTTAGTTTCAATGGCGGTAGGAAACGCTGGCATAGGCGAGCATGTATCCTAGTATCATACGCATTATTTTATCCCCACATGTTATCTTTATAATTGGAGCTATTTTAACGTTGTATCACGGTAAATTCATCACACATCTCCCCACTTGAGAACATGCACTACTGCAAGTTCCAAAACCAGTGATACACATAGATAAAATTACTCTCACGCCTGCCAACTACTCTAATTTTGATCACAGGGGTGCCTACTGAGGAAATCTGCACCGACATTCAATGACCCCGGGATATATTCAATAATAAACTGATAAGGTTGCAACAATAAAGACCATCTTAACAATCTTGCATTTTCATGCTTGGCCTGAGATAAGAACACTAGGGGCTGATGATCCGTCTGGACCACAAAAGTCCTACCATACAGATAGATTTGGAACTTTTTTATTGCCCAGATTAACGCTAAACATTCTTTTTCGCTTGTGGAATATCCCTGCTCCGCTTTATTCAACTTGCGGCTTGCATAAGCGACTGGGTTCAGTTCCCCATTGGGTGAAGAGGACCTTTGCAACAGAGCCGCCCCCAGGCCTACATTACTTGCATCTGTTCTCACCACAAAGTCCTGTGTCAAATCAGGCAATTTTAGAATAGGCTTGCTAGTGAGTTTTTCCTTTAACTCTTGAAACGCCAATTCACATTGCGCAGACCAAACAATTTTATCTGGATTTCCCTTGCGAGTCAGATCAGTCAGAGGAGCACATATAGAGTTAAAATTTTTGATATATTTTTGGTAAAACCCACATAACGACACGAATGATCGCACGTCTTTTTTTGTTTGTGGTCTAGGTGCTCTCTGCAGTTTTTTCAAGTTCTTGGGGTCAGGGGTCATGTTACCCTGATATACAGTGTGTCCCAAGAATTCCAACTCTTTGCATCCAATACAACATTTTGTTGGTCTAGCAGTTAAGTTCGCTTCCCTAAGCCTATCAAATAACATTTTCAGAGAGTTAATGTGTTCTTCAAATGTCTCTGTGGCGACGAGAATATCATCCATGAAATTCGTGATACATGGATTATTCAGGGGATCTAACAATTTGCGCATCATCCTAGAAAATACACTCGGAGCATTTTTCAATCCGAATGGTAGCATGTTGAATTCATAATGTCCTTCCGAGGTGCTAAAGCTAAATAAGGTCTAACTTCAGGCTTCACTGGAATCTGGTAATAGCCTTTACTAAGATCCACCTTCGAAAAGTATTTTGCCTTGTTCAATCTGGCAAATAACTGTTTTGTGTCTGGTAATGGATCCACTTGTCCTTCTGTGACAGCATTCAGTTTCCTGTAATCTATGCACAGTCTATGTTCCCCAGACGGTTTCCTCAACAAAACTACACTGGAGCTAAAAGAAGATTCACTGTGAGAAATAATCCCCTCTTTCAACAAATAATCTATTTCTTCTTTCAATGCCTTCTACTTCGCGAACGGAACAGAATAGGCTCTCATACAGATTGGGTTTGAGTCTACCAGCTTCATGTCATACTGTAGCAAATTTTTATGTCCTGGTTTATTTGTTAATACATCTGTATGTTCCTCCAGAACCTGTTGAACTCTCTCCCTCTGGTTTTTAGTCAGGTGCTTACTGACTTTTACTTGTGCGGCTGTCTCACAGGGATGTAATGGGTATTCGTGTGAGGTGAGTGGTTCCTTTTGCATTTGAGTGGCGATAGCCAAGGTCAGTAAGGGGGTGCTTTCCTGGAGTGGTCTGTCCAGATACTTCTTTAAAAAGGTTTACATGATATAACTTCTCCTTCCCCTTTTTGTCAATTTTATAGTTTGTCCTAGACACCTTCTCTAGAACCGTATATGGACCTTGCCATCCAATTTGTAATTTATTCTGGCTGCCGGGTAGTAGAATAAGCACCTTCTCTCCCACAGCTAGTTCTCTGTCCTTTGCTTTCCTATTAAAATACGCTGCATGTTTCTTCCTGGCTTGTCTCAAATTATCATTTGCCAGTTTCCATCCAGCTTTCAGACGAGTGGTCAGTTCGTTTACATATTGATATGATGGGGTAACAGTCTCTTCTGCTTTCTCATCTGTCCAGGTCCTTAATAATGCTTTTAATGGACCTTTTATTGGCCTCCCAAATAGCAGAGTTGCGGGAGCCATCCCGGTTGAACTATGTGGTACCTCCCGATACGCAAACAACGCGGCGGGCAGAAATTGATCCCACATATCCGGTTTTTCATGTGCCAGCTTCCTCAGGATAGAAATGAGAGTCCCATTGAACCTCTCTACCTGGCCGTTCCCTTGTGGATGGTACGGACTACAATGAAAGTGTCTGGCTTGAAATAGCTTAAAAACTTCTTCCGTTAGTTTCCCCTTGAACTGTGAGCCATTATCAGTCAAGATTTGATGCGGGAATCCTAATCTTGTGAATATTGTAAGTAGTGCCTCTGCTACATGTTTTGAATCAATTGATGGCAGGGCTACCGCCTCTCCCCACATAGAACAAGTGTCCACCAGAGTAAGGATGTAACTGTTCCTCCTCTTGGTCCGAGTGAGAGGTCCCACAATATCCACTGCAACCCTCTCAAAAGGTGTTCCCACTATGGGCATTTCCCCTAGAGTTGCTGGAGCAGTCCAATGTTTTGGAGCTACCCTTTGACATTCTGGACAGGATATGACATATCTTTTTATATCCTCCGTTATCCCTGGCCAGAAGTAATGACAAGCTATACGCTATCCTGTGGCGCTGATCCCCATGTGACCACTGAAGGGAATCGCATGCCCGAGTTCCATCACTTTATCCCTATATGAAGTGGGAAGAACCAGCTGGTTGTGACCATTTGTTCCAGTTCCGGCCTTCCTGTAGATCAGTTTGTTCTTCATAAAGTACTCTCCCTTGCTTGGAGGTGTGTGGCATTTGGGCAATTTTTTAAAACATGGCTTGAGTGTCCTATCCTCAGCCTGCGCTTTCCTCATCTCTTCTGGATGAGCATTTATAGGTTCACCTTCTTCCTCCTTTTTCTGTGACCTGGTCTGCACTGTCGCCATGATCACAGGTCTCTCGGGATTCCCCAAGAAGACGTACCTACACCCCAATATCAGAGGGTAGATTGGTTCATCTATCACTGCTGCTCTGATTTCTCCTTCCACATAGCGAGTTTTCACCGTTATCCTTGCGATGGGAAGTGTCATGAGTGGTATGTCCTTAGTTGCCCCTTGTATTTCCACTGTTTCTGTGGTATACTGACTTGGGTCCACTAGGCTAGACTTCACAACTGAATCATAATCCAAACCTGTATCATATAGGCACCTTGTGGTGACCCCATTACAAATAACATCCTCACAAACTGGGGGGTGATAAGGTTCCTGCTGTCCATTAGGATTAACCTTTAATCTTTGGGTCCCAGATTTCATTGCAGCAATGTTTGAAGGTTTCCTTTTACAAAATTCGGTGTTATGGTTGTCTCTCTTACACCATTTGCACCATCTCTTTCCTTGGTTAAACGGTTTTCTTTCATTATATTTTTGGTCATTGAACTGTGAGTTTCTGTCACGATAATCATTTCGTGGCCTATCAAAGTTTGTCCTGCCTTTATTACCTTGTTCTCTGGTATCAAATTTACTAAATTGCTGTGGAGCTTTAAAATTTTCTATGTGCTTCTTTTTAGTGCCACCTACCTCTGCCTGGGCTGCCTGATACCTCTCAGCGACATTTAAAACCTCCCCCAACCTCTCTGCACCTTGTTCCATGAGAAATTTTCTCAAGTCTGGAACCATGGACTCTCTTAATTGCTCTATCATGATCATCTTTTTGAGATCTTGGGTCTTCCTCAGAGCAGTCCATTTCTCCAAATAGGTTTCCAGTCTGGCAGAGAATTGGTGGTATGTCTCCCCAGACAAAAGTTTGGTATTTCTAAAATTCTTACGATAAAATTCACCATTCTTTTCATATCTCAATAACAAAGCCTGCTTTAGCATGTCATAATTGTCTTGGTCGTCTCTATTCATCTTAGCAAAGACTTCATAAGAAGTACCTCTAAGTCCCTGTGATAACTTTAGACTCCACCTCTCTCTCTCTAACCCATACGTAGTAGCTAATAATTCGAATCTACTGAGGTACCCCTCGATGTCATCGTCTTTCTCAACAAAATGGTCTAAATGAAACCCCATAGCTGAGGTTGAGGCTCCCTGACTAGGCGTAGCATCTGAGTCAAAAGGGCTGACACCATTTTCAGGAGCATGGCCTTGTAATTCCAGCTCCCTTAGTCGTAATTCGTGCTCCCTTTGCAATCTTCTATCTTCTGCTTCCCTTTCGGCAGTCAATCTCTTTTCTTCTGCCTCCCTTTCGGCAGTCAATCTCTTTTCTTCTGCCTCCCTTTGCTGTCGTTTTTCTTCTGCCTCTAATTGGAGCCTTTTACTCTCCCTATCTGCCTCCAATGCTTTTGCCTCTTTGTCAGCCTCAATCTGCAACCTCTTAAGTTCTTTATCAGCCTCAATTTGTAATCTCTTCTCTTCAGCTAACCTCCTATCTTCCCTTTCAATAAACTTGTCACATTCTGAAGTTACATACTGAATTAAAACCTGACCTTCCATGTTCATCTCCTTCGCCGTCAGCACAGCAGTCGATCTAAATTTTGCTAGATCTGCCATACTTTAACATACAAATTAACAATGACCAAGGTAATTTCAAGTATACAAGGACTAAGGTAATTCTAAGTATATAATTACCAAGGTAATATATTAATTAATTAATCAATTAATTACCACTGGCTGTGAAGATTCATCAACTTTTATTTTCCACTTTTTATTTTAAGGGACACTTTTAAATTTATACAACTCTGTCCCCACTAGTTTAATTCCCACACCAGGAGATCCTAATATCTTTGATAAACTTAATATCCCCGGACAAGACCCCAATATTTGTAGTGGTTTTTGATGTTATTTTATGGTTGTAATGTTACCTAGTGTACTGTATGAGGTCAGCTGTGAAGGCTCCTGAGATAAAAGTTTATGTGAATTACAGAAGGCCCTTCTTACTACCACTTACGACCTCAAACAGACCTATTCTACTATCATGAATGTTAGCTACGTTAAAAGTCTAGGGTACTGAAATGTAATGTGTAGTAATATAATATACAGACACACATGGTCAGAACATATGAAATGATATGGAGTTATCAATGAAATGCATAAATATATGGCATAATCAAATGTAATTTGTGTACATAGGTATATTATAAGAATGGTTAATATTACTATTATCTATAATGTCTTGGGAAGAACTAGCACTGGATGTTTAGTTGGGGTGGCGTCATCACTCCCAATCTGACTTATAGACTGAAGTTAAATGTTATAGCTTGACTGTCTGCGTCAGGACCAGCGAACCAGAGCTGGTCAAGACCGTGCTCCACCTCCACGTGGTGGTCCTGGAAACAGCCTGCAGCAATGCAGTCTGGCTGAGCGAGCACGGATCGCAATGGGAAGGCAAACCCGGTCCTAAAAAATGCCGTGCAGAAGTCGGATGTGTCGACCGAAAGGTGCAGATATCACAGCTACGTTGCAAACAGACACAACGCAACCACCGTCCTTTTCAGGGCGAACGAGGAAGAAGGAAGAAGTTAAATGTTATATTTCTCAAGAGTTATTTCTTTATTTGATGGTGGAATAGTTGTGAATCTCCAGCAGGCCAGGTTTTCACTTATCTCGCCTGTGACGATCTTGTATGGGATTCTTGTGGCCCACTCCTCTCCGTAGCTAGAGTAAAATATTAGGCTGCACAGACACCAATGTTAGGCGGCACAGACATCCGCTTGTGTACTCTTACAAAAGCATTTGGCACAACTTTAGTGCCAAAACAGAAACTTCTGAAACAAAATTTGTGCCATGTGTCAGTACTCTATCCACTGCGCCACTCTTACACACAACACCACACAACAACATTACACAGACTGGGTCAGATCTCTCTGACCAACATAGCACATCTCACCCAGTTGTTTTCAAATAGTACCAGTTCCCCAAGACTGCATTGCATCTGAGATATGTTCAATAGTTTCCTCTTTCATTCAATAAGATGGGTGATATGTTCCCACTGATCTCAATAATAGATCCGCCTTCCATAGTCTTAGTTAGGTTTCCATATATTTTTTGTTTGTCTCTAGGCCCTGGGCTGCGGCGGCTGGGGACCTAGAGCAAGCACTTACTTGTCGTAATCATTTTTCATGATATGGCAGTATCAATCACTCAAAATATTAAAATAAACAAGATAAATGCTTTTATCCTTACCACAATTCAGAATTGAGAACACAGTACTTAATACTAGCAAAACTCAGCTGAGCTGCTGGCTAGAGTATGGCGTCCCACTGAATTTTATGTATTATTTCCTGGAAAACACCACTAGCAGTTAAGAACTGTGTTACAGGACAGACTTCTATCGAATGGCAAAAATGTGCGTCTCTATCCCGCTAATATAAAATGCGTTGGCCAATCAGATCGGAAGACTAAGCTTTTCAATTTAAATTTTGAAAATAAAGTCAAAAGTACATCTCAATTTTTTCAAATGTACGTCGGTCACATTTTATATTTTCCCAAAATTACACTTGTTGTTTTGGACTACTACATGTAAAAACTGCACAAACCTGCTTCCTAAGTTATTTTTAGCCACTATCTCCCGACTTTGCCCCGCTAGTTCATTGCAGTTTGAATTTTGCATTTTTCTGTATCAAGGACGCAAAAATGTGACTTTAGTGAAAGTATGCCCAACAATACTGTTCGCTAGTCTGATAGGAACAATATGGTCTTTCGTCAATATCTTCCGTGTTATCTGTCCGTCTGTATAATTAAAAGTATATAATTTCTCTGCTTAAGATGGGCTATTAAACTAGCTAGGTTTTATTTTCATAACTTTATTATTAAGGAAAAACCTACTTTTCTCAAGGTTAGTTTTTGAAATTTGTTTTGAACCTTTGGGTATGGCATTTGCCGCTATATTCGAACAAAACAACCAATTACGGTAAAACGTCTAAGATACGACTGTTTCTAACAAGAGCTAAGGTCTTTTTCTATCAATTCATTACATTGTGTCAACTAGTGGCGTGATTTTTTCCTTTAAACTACAAATAGCGACTTTTTGCCTTTCTAGATTCAAACACGTGTTCAGACCGTCATAATGATTTTTATCTCCGTTTCCCTCCCGTCTAAAAGGGTACCGTTTCGTCTGCATGTCTAACTAGTTAGTTTCAATGGCGGTAGGAAACGCTGGCATAGGCGAGCATGTATCCTAGTATCTTACGCATTATTTTATCCCTACATGTTATCTTTATAATTGGAGCTATTTTAACGTTGTATCACGGTAAATTCATCATACCTCCCCCTATGGATAAAAGAAACCAAAGAGTTAATAACCCAAAGGTCAAAGATTAACACTATGTTACAGAACAGACAGTAAAGAAACAAGTTCCTACTAAATGCTACCCAGTGAAGTAAACAAGTTTAAGCAAAATCCCAGGTTGGTAAAGTTCCTGTAACAAAGAAAAATATTCACTGTCTCTGTCATACAGTGGCCACTCAATCACGCTTACCTACTCTTGACGATATCCCTTGGAAATACAATTATCCTAAATATAAAAGTGCCAGATTTTTTATTTCCCAAATTGGCCCCAGTCCATCCTCTATCAAGTCAAGACTAGCGATGTGTACGCCGAATCTGATGTTTTAATTTCCCTGGATGAACAAAATGTCACTGCGAATAGTTAGGGTAGCAGATCGTGCTCTTGAGGTTCACAGTTTAAAAAGGAGGAAAATACTTAAAGTATTGGAAACATCTGGTTGCTAAAATATTATAATTGATAAATGATGGTAAATCCTATCGGCTAGCTCTATGGTAGAGTGCCGATTCTGAAACAGCGTAACTTTCTGGATAAATCCGCATGGATACGACTGTCAGAGGTCGGGAGTATAGTTGGTATTTTGTATACCCCAGTGGGCTGATAAAATGAAAAAAATTTTGCTGGGTTTGGTAAGTCCAGTTTAAATTTCCAAGTTAAAATGTTTCTCATGTATCGTTGGCAAGTCCTTGCTCAAAAATGAAATTGGTGACGTACAAGCCAAGAAAAGAAAACATTAACCACTCAGTAAATGAAGAAAAGACCGAAAAAGACCCGCTGGACGCCCTTGTGATCAGGTCAGAGAATCACAATGAAAAGATCCCCACGAATGCTATTAACACATCTTCTACAATGGTTCTAGACTATGTGCTTAGACTATCCAAACATTCTGAGTGACAACTGATAGCAGGTTTAAGAAAACACAGTTTATATATCATCATGGTTCTCTGATCTATAGATGATGTTACTTTTCACGTTACCATGTGAATCGAGAGAATCAGCAACAGAGGTCCCAAGATAAACGCTTTACGGTCGCTCTGTCGGGCGTTGCTAATCGACATCAGAAGAATTCTAACGTCTAATGGGTCTCTCGAAGATTTTGCCCGTGCGAATCGACATCAAAGCGTTAGCTCCGCTTTCCGGAGACTTCAAAGGCCGTTACGTCTGTTTCACGTGTTTTCTGTCTGAGGTCGTATGCCTGATAGATACTGGCGTGGGAAAACGAGGTAAACGAAAGCTAATTCGCTACCTGTTTTTACTGGCAGGTCACGCACGTTTGTAAACAACTTCGTTTCCTTATGATCAAAGAAAAAGAGGCGTTGTGACAAATAAGCTTGTGTGAGTAAGACAGGCAGAAAAATGCATGGTTTTGCTAGCAAATCATAGAACGCTAACGGGATTACAAAGGCTGTCAGATTACTGTAGGCTATATTTCCATTATACGTCACAAATACATGAGGAGAAAGGAGATTTCATTGTTTGTGGAAATATATGGAAATCAAAAGATCTCGTCCACACACAAACATCAGAATCTTCTACACAAAACTGAAGGCAGTCCTATGGGGTAATGTTCACCCTTAGCCCCACCGATGTCCTATTGTAACTTTTCGTTTACTTTGTACATCGACTTTAAGCAAACATTCGTACGACTTTAAGCAAACATTCGTACGATATCCATATCGACTTTTTAATCAAGATTTAATGCGTTTCTGTCGCTGCAGCATAGGCTACTTGTTTCTGCCGCGTACTTGTTGTTTAGTTATATACAACTAATATTTCGCACAGCGCTAAAGCTAAATATTTCGCAACACCATAAATTAGTAAGTACAGTATCATAAGATTATGATCGTTATTGTACTTTCAATAATTATTTATTGCGACTTGTTAACACAGTGACGTGATAATTAGGATATATAAGCGTCCGATCGACAGAGTTGTTACAGCGCTGGTCTCTCGTGGCTAAGGTTCGATTCATGGTATCATCGCGCTCCAGTCTACCCAGCTGTAAATGGATACCTGACTTTGCTCTTGAGTTAGGGAAGGAAAAGTATCGAGGAAGGGAACTAGTCACACCCCACCTCTTGATGCTGGACCTAGTATAGTGAAGTCTCTAACACTTCATTCTCCTACGGCAGTATCTGCTATGGGAATACCTTTACCTTTTTATATATATGCTCTTTAATAATTATAATCACAGTGTTTTATACATATATTTATATATGTATATATAATCACACTTTGATTATAATTATTAAAGAGAGTCAGAGGTAAACCAAAAAAAAAAAACACACACACACAGACAAGATAACTAGATACAGAACTGAAAAAGAAGAGGAATTCGTGGAAAGACCTCGCGCGAAAGGCATCTGACAGGAGGATTTGGCATGCGTTTGTTGAAGGCCTATGCTCCTTAGGGAGCTAACAGGTATTTTTAAATATTTCTGTATGTTTTAAAGTCAATACATGTCATTATCTTACAAACAAATTAATTATATTTATTTATTAATTTTGTAACGTTGTGATTATAATTATTTACTGTCGTGACCACCGGAGGAACATCATTTATGCTATTCGTATTTCGTACGAATGTTTCCTTACTTGTAAACTCCAATTCCAAGTACAAAGTAAACGAAAAGTTACAATAGGACATCGGTGAGGCTAAGGGTGAACATTACCGTCCTATGGTTCGGATCTGAAACATCTTCTTCTTGTTATTTGATCCTTAGCCACCGACTGTCAAAGCTGTCAGTGGCCATCACGCCTGTTGGCGGCGTGTATGGTAGCAAGAAACTGTTTCCACTTTGCTCGGTCGGCCGCCATCCTTCGTGTAGTGCCCCAGTGTCGTGAAATATTCTAATCCACATATATAAATTATCAGGTAAATATAAAGCCTAACAAATAAATTCTAATAAAGAAAAGAGCAATGGTAAAATAACAGTGCTGTCACAAAGAATGTACTCGAAATCCCCCTTTGTTTTATGCTTCGTCTGCAAATTGTAACGTTTCCACGTTAAATATAAGCCACTGCATAAATACAAGCGTTTCCACAACACATTAAAACGGGTATTGCATTTCTAAGAAAACATTGAGAGGCACACTGCGTAATGACCTAAATTAATCCTAACATTAATTATACTACGTTACCAAAACGAACGAACAGATGGACTCAAATAGAAAGAAGGGAGGGCTGAAAATCAGGAACGCATGCAACACTAAACACATGTCTCGCTATTAATGCCACCCCCAACACGCGTCGCGCGATACACAATTACTACTATCACGCGTGTAAGGCCACATGCACTAACTTTTTTTTTCAGACGGACAGTGATAAAAACACTAACCTTCCCAGAGTTAGGTTTTAAAAACCTGGAAAACGCTTATTAGAAAAGATGACAATAGATGGGTTTACGTTTGAAAACATTACAGTACCCAGACAGCACATCTTCGAAACAGGAGGTAGAAGAAATTGCATATTTTGAACGCAGCCACTTAGCTCTTTTAAATTTGTATATTTGGGTTCCTTAGGGCTTGCTGACAAAGAATATGTAAAACGTTACGCAAATAGTCTAGGAATTAACAAATTATAACCAAAATAAAATAGTGGGGATGCCTGACAGCATGAAATCATTTCTGCTCATAAAATTTTTTTATAACGTGTTTGAAAAAACCTTACGTTACGGAAATAGCCTACCATGTTAACTGCTAAATTGATTGGAGCGCAACAAATATAAGACTAAACACGATTGGTCGGGCTATAAATACTATCTTGTGTTGTTATGGGAAAACGAATAGAAGGGGTACTTTTTTGAAAAGATGTGGATAAGAATGACGTGGTCTCACTGGGTACAGCTGCGAATATTCTCGATTCAGAGTGTCTGTTCATTGCCGCATCTTGTAATAAAACTACTAAAAGGCAGTACGTTGGGCACCAGTGCATATTTTATATAAAATAAAGCCTGGAACATCGGCAGATCGGGAGTTGTTGCTATATCCCATTGCCAGTCAACGAAACTGTTTATTATTCTATGAATTGTGTTAAGCTTGAAATATTCAATATCTTTTAATGAAAATTGAATGTAAATTGTTAATTTATGCCTGTATATATGTGTAGTTCAGTAGCGAACATGATGTAAAGCCTATAATGCTCCAGCCTGAACAGAAAGTGTAGGAGGAAAGTAAAACTGCATGGAATGGCCAAACAGTACACTGACACCTAGATTATTGATTAGACAGAAATAATGCTGGAATTGCAGAGGCGTATGCTGACCAAGTAACCAATTAGGGAGGGAAAAAATAAGTCCTGATGAATTCTGGAAGAAATATAAAGTATTCAGTCGTGGGAAGCTGAAAACAGAAATGGCCATCAATTCAAAATAACGCTATGGAAAAGAAGAAAGACGGGGGCGTTACAAAATGTTTACCATGGAAGAACACCAAATATTGGAGCGCAACAAATGAAAGACTCAGTGTTGTCAGAAAATACTAGAGTACAATTAGTAGTGGCAAAGAACATGTAGAACACTTGGAATATACATCCTTCTTGTTTTGCAAGTGAGGAGGGATAGTGAGGTACTTAACGTTATTGAGCAATGCAGCCTCATATTTGGTTACAAGCTTTGGCTATTGCTATAGAAGCCAGAGGTGGACAGGCATTGTCTACTCAACTTGGTTTATTTTTCCACAAATTGTATAGCAGCAGTAATCATTTTAATGACGGAGAAATGATCCATTACATCATTGGCTCCGAGCTGTATGACGATAGATCGTATTTCAAGGTGGCAAACAGCCTTTTTCACAGGCTGAAGCAGTCGGAGGGCAAGTAAAACTGACAACGCATGAATGGCCAAATAAGAGAGGTGTGAAAGAAATAATCTCGGAAGTGCCCAATAGGAGTATCAAGGGTGAGGTAAATATTATTTCAGATAGATGTACCCCATCTTAAGGATATGATCTGTAACCTTGTAGAAGAACTAAATAACATTAAGAGGGGAATTTTGAGTGCTCCGAGTAGCACCTGTCAAATGAGCTTTGCTGAATCAGATCGGACAGTCATATCTGGGAACAGAGAGTGTCTCCAGAGGCCCATTGACTGTGAAATTCGAGCAGAGGATCCTTTCCTGCAGGTCATCAAGCAAGATAAGATCTGATTGTGGCCAGCCTGTCAATCATATATGCCCACCATCTTAAAGATGACACTTGTAAAAAAACATTCAGAGTTCCATGGGAGGAATTAAAGGTTATTAAAATCAGAGAACTGAGAACATCTCCGCAATAATGAGTTAAAAGACCAACCTATTGAAGTCATGATGACAAATTACCGAACAGAGCCCTAGAACAAAACAAAACCGCAAAACCAGTTATTACCTCATATTACTACTACACAACTGACACACATAGGATACTTTTAATAATATATGTCACTACAATATTCATATTGATAAATTCTGTACATATAACTTGTAATTAAAATTGATTGTGATTCCTGGTTCCCTTTGTATTTGAATCAGGACACATATACCTTCATGACAGCACTGAATACATATTGTTATTTGAAAAGTTATCAGTGACTCCTTTAAGATATCCTCGTAGAGTGTTTTATGTATGTGAGTGTCACAGTGTTGTCAAGTGTGGTGGAATAAATTAAATTGTTTATCTGTCTGTTGTTGTTATGACTTACACTTCATCATACACATACCCTAGACATATAACGTAGTCATCACACTATTCCAGAATAATTCTGACTGAGGTATACATATGTGGCAGCAAGTAAGGTTATATATAATACACTACTCTTACTAGATATATATACCTTCACAGCTGATCTCAGTCAGTACACTAAGTCCCCTATAAATATTTATAACATCCCACTTCACCACATATATTGGGGTCTCGCTCTTGGGATTTTGAATCTTTCCCTATTAAAAAAATATTGGGGGTAATTCACTTCAGGGAATATAAGAATTAAAAGGTATCCTTGGGTGGAATTAAATAAGGTTGAGCTCACGGTGCCTGTGTTGTCCATTAGATATATATTTTAGAGATTGAATTGTTTAGTTAGTACATTTTATAAAATTATACCTGATAGACAATGGCGGGACATCTAGGCCAAATTTCGAAAATCTGCTGCTGTTCATGAACTGCAAAAAGAGTTAGGATTAGATGGGCAAGTTATGGTTGCCCTCCTATGTCACTACTGAATGTGACAAATTTATTGAACGGGAATGAAAGAAGATTAGAAAAAAGAGGCCCGAAAGAAAGGAGTTAGAGGCTGAAAAGAAATTAAGAGGTCTGCAGATTTGAGCTGAGGCTAAGAAATTGGAAGAGAAAGAGAAGAGGCAAAAGATTAGCTGCAGAAAGAAGAAAGCTTTCAGAAAGAAGACAGGCTGCAGAAAAGCGAAGAGAAAGAAAAATTAGCTGCAGAAAGGGGAAGAGAAGAAAAGAAGGACAGCACAGAAGAAATTAGCTGCAGAAAGAGAAGAGAAGAAATTGATAGCTGCAGAAAGAGAAGAGAAGAATTAGCTGCGAAAGAGGGAAGAGAAGAGAGATTAGCTGCAGAGAGGGAAGCAGAAAGGGAGGAGAAGAGATTACAAAGGGAACATGAGTTACGACTAAGGGAGTTTGAGTTTCAAGGCCATGCTCCTGAAAATGGTGCCAGTCCCTTTGCCTCTGATGCCACTGGTAGCCAAGGAGCCTCAACCTCAGCTATGAATTTTCATTTAGATCATTTTGTTGAGAAAGACGATGATATAGAGAGCTACCTAAATAGGTATGAACTATTAGCTACCACGTATGGGTTAGAGAGAGAAAGGTGGAGCTTAAAGTTATCTCAGGGACTTCGTGGGGCAGCTTATGAAGTTTTTGCAAAAATGAGCAGAGGTGATCAGGAAAATTATGGGAATGCTAAACTACTGTCAGGTGAAACCTATCACCAGTTCTCTGCACGAATAGAGACATACTTGGAGAAATGGACTTCTCTGGGGAAAACCCAAGATCTTAAGGAAATGGTCCTTATAGAGCAATTAAGAGAGTCCATGGCTCCAGACCTGAGAAAGTTTCTCATGGAACAAGGTGCAGAGAGGCTGGGTGAGTTGCTAAATGTTGCTGAAAGGTATCAAGCAGCTCAAGCAGAGGTAACAGGTAATAAAAAGAAACAAGTGGATAACTTTAGGGCACCACAGAACTTTAATAAATTTGATCCTAGGGATCAAAACAAAGGTAAGCACCAATTTGATAGGCCACGGTATGAAAATAAAAATAAATTCCCACAATTCGATGAAAGGAAATATGATGAAAGAAAATCTTTCAACCAAGGAAAAAGGTGGTGTAAAAATTGTAAGATGGACAATCATGACACTGACCGTTGCAGAAGGAAACCTGTGTATATGGCAACCCTTCAGGTCAGGTCGACCTCAAGACAGGAGGAGGATATTATGTTGGATACCACTCCAGAAGAGATGAGGAAGGCACAGGCTGGGGATAAAACACTCAAGCCTTGTTTCAGAAAATTGTCAACTTGTCATACAACTCCAGGCAAGGGAGATTTTTACATGAAAAACAAGTTGATGTATAGGAAGACTGGAGCTAGATCCAAAGGTCAGGGACAGCTGGTACTTCCTAAAAGATATAGGACAGACTTAATAAGGAGCCTACATGTGAAACCAGATGGGGACCATGAGAAGATAGGTACCATCATTCAAAAGGTGGCTCACAATTATTATTGGCCCAAAGCAAGATGGGACATTGAGAATTTTGTAGAAAGGTGTAGCATAGCACATGAGGGAACACCCACAAGTGGGAACATGGATCAGGACCTGGACACGCCACGGGGCAAAATTAGGCCTGATAATAAAAAGAAAAATAAATTTGATAAAGTGGACCAAATGGAATGGGAAGCCCCTTTTCACGGACAAGCTTCACTTAACTGTTTTACAATGGCCACTATGCGGAGAGTGCAAAAAAGATGTCTTACCCCAGGATAAGCCGAAAATCCCTCAATCGGACTTAAACAAACTGGAGGAAGAAGATGTAGAGAGGAAATCTCTCATCAAGAATTTTAAGTGGGGAGAAAGCCCCAAAAGAAAAATTGGTAGCGGTCGTTTTGTGAATGATAATTCTGGGAGGAAAAATCATCACTATAAAGCTTCGAGTGGAAGAGACCATACCGGTGCATGGACAAATAGGTCCACACAATTAAAGGTCCATATGTAGCTTTGTTAAGAACGTGGACTGATGAAAAGGCAGATGAAAACATTACATCTTCATACCAATATGTGAATGAGCTGACCACTCGTTTAAAAACTGGCTGGAAACTTGCCAATGAAAATTTGAAACAAGCCAGGAAGAAACATGCTGCCTATTATAACAGGAAGGCGAAAGACAGAAATTTGGCTGTGGGAGAGAGAAAGTACTGCTTCTTTTGCCCGGGAGTCAGAATAAGTTACAAATTGGATGGCAGGGTCCATATACAGTTCTAGAGAAGGTGTCTAGAACAAATTATAAGATAGATAAGAAGGGGAAAGAAAAAAATCTATCATGTGAATCTCCTGAAGAAATATTTGGAAAGAGAACATCAGGAAGAGACACACTTGTTGACCTTGTCCATCGCCATGGAGATGAAAAAAAGGAACCACTTTCATCATTTGAATATCCATTACACCCCTGTGAGACAGCAGCACAGGTGAAAATCAGTACACATTTAACGAAAACTCAGAAAGAGAGAGTGCAACAGGTTCTAAATAATCATGCAGAGGTGTTAACAGACCGACCAGGGCATACAAACCTATTGGAATATGATATGAAACTGATAGACCCCACACCTGTCTGTATGAAACCATATTCGATTCCGTTTGCTAAGGAGAAAGCTTTGAAGGAAGAGATAGACTATCTGTTGAAGGAAGGAATTATTTCGCACAGTGAATCTTCGTATAGTTCCGGTGTTGTACTCTTAAGCAAGCCCTCTGGAGAACATAGACTCTGTATAGATTACAGGAGACTGAATGCTATTACAGAAGGACAGGTGGATCCATTGCCGGATACAAATCAGCTGTTTGCCAGACTAAATAAAGCTAAATATTTCTCAAAAGTGGATCTGAGTAAAGGATACTATCAGATTCCAGTAAAGCCTGAGGTTAGACCATACCTAGCTTCTAGTATCTCAGAAGGACACTATGAGTTTAATAGATTGCCATTTGGATTGAAGAATGCGCCTAGTGTCTTCTCTAGAATGATGAGAAAATTATTGGATCCTCTGAATAATCCCTGTATAACAATTTTTATGGATGATATCCTTATAGCAACAGAAACATTTGAGGAACACATTGACTCTCTGAACATGCTGTTTAATCGACTTAGGGAGGCAAATTTAACAGCCCGACCAACCAAATGTTGCGTTGGATGTAAAGAATTGGAATTTTTGGGACACACAGTTTATCAGGGAAACATGACCCCTGACCCAAAGAATTTAGAGAAACTACAGAAAGCCCCGAGTCCACAAACCAAGAAGGACGTGAGATCCTTTGTCTCATTATGTGGTTTCTACCAGAAGTATATCAAAAACTTTAATTCCATATGTGCACCGTTAACTGAATTGACACGTAAAGGACATCCAGATCGCATTACATGGACACCACAATGTGAAATGACTTACCAAGAATTGAAGGAAAAGCTCACAAGTAAACCCATTTTGAAATTACCTGACTTAAGTCAAGAATTCATAGTAAGGACGGATGCAAGTAATATTGGGTTAGGTGCAACTCTACTACAGAAATCAGATGCATTGGATGGGGAATTAAGCCCAGTGGCATATGCTAGCAGAAAGTTGAATAAAGCTGAAATCAACTACTCAACTAGCGAAAAAGAATGTCTTGCAGTAATATGGGCGATAAAGAAATTCAATATTTATCTATATGGGAAGGCATTTAAGTTGCAAACAGACCACCACAAACCTTTATCGTTTCTAGCACAGGCTAGGCATGAGAACTCCAGGTTACTCCGATGGTCTTTACTTTTGGCTCCATATAATTTTAGCATTGAGTATATATCTGGAAAAACCAATTTGGGAGCGGATTTTTTAAGCCGCCATCCGTGTGATGAGAATCACCGTAAACCCCAGAAATAATAATAAATTTCTCTGTGTGTATATAGAATAAAGGACTGACATATAATGTCTGTTTTAAGAGGGGAGGTGTCGTGAAATATTCTAATCCACATATATAAATTATCAGGTAAATATAAAGCCTAACAAATAAATTCTAATAAAGAAAAGAGCAATGGTAAAGAACAGTGCTGTCACAAAGAATGTACTCGAAATCCCCTTTGTTTTATGCTTCGTCTGCAAATTGTAACGTTTCCACGTTAAATATAAGCCACTGCATAAATACAAGCGTTTCCACAACACATTAAAACGGGTATTGCATTTCTAAGAAAAACATTGAGAGGCACACTGCGTAATGACCTAAATTAATCCTAACATTAATTATACTACGTTACCAAAACGAACGAACAGATGGACTCAAATAGAAAGAAGGGAGGGCTGAAAATCAGGAACGCATGCAAAATTAAACACGCGTCTCGCTATTAATGCCACCCCAACAAGCGTAACGCGATACACAATTACTACTATCACGCGTGTAAGGCCACATGCACTAACTTTTTTTCAGACGGACAGTGATAAAAACACTAACCTTCCCAGAGTTAGGTTTTTAAATCCTGAAAAAACGCTTATTAGAAAAGATAACATTAGATGGGTTTACGTTTGAAAACATTACAGTACCCAGACAGCACATCTTCGAAACAGGAGGTAGAAGAAATTGCATATTTTGAGCGCAGCCACTTAGCTCTTTTAAATTTGTATATTTGGGTTCCTTAGGGCTTGCTGACAAAGAATATGTAAAACGTTACGCAAATAGTCTAGGAATTAATAAATTATAACCAAAATAAAATAGTGGGGATGCCTGACAGCATGAAATCATTTCTGCTCATAAAATTTTTTTATAACGTGTTTGAAAAAACCTTACGTTACGGAAATAGCCTACCATGTTAACTCCAAATTGATTGGAGCGCAACAAATATAAGACTAAACACGATTGGTCGGGCTATAAATACGATCTTGTGTTGTTATGGGAGACGAATAGAAGGGGTACTTTTTTTCAAAACTTGTCGAGACGTCGTTTCATTGGGTAGAGCTGCGACTATACTTGATTCAGAGCGTCTGTTCATTGCCCCATCTTGTAAATAAACTTGATAAAGCAACAGTGCGTTGAAGCACCAGT
The DNA here is from genome assembly GCA_024509875.1 of Oreohelix idahoensis. NCBI lineage: Eukaryota > Metazoa > Mollusca > Gastropoda > Stylommatophora > Oreohelicidae > Oreohelix > Oreohelix idahoensis. Next base: position 3,915 of record JAMPIV010010093.1, on the reverse strand, counting down.
CATATTTTTATAAAAAAAGCCTGGAATAAGCAGATCGGCAGATTTGTGCCAGTTGTGCTATATTCATTGCTAGTCAACGTAACTGTGTTTATTCTATGAATTGTGGTAAGCTTGAAACATTCAGTATCTTTTAATGAAAATTGAATGTGAATTGTTAATTTATGCCTGTATATATGTGTAGTTCAGTAGCAAACATGATGTAAAGCCTATAATGCTCCAGCCTGAACAGAAGGTGTCGGAGGAAAGTAAAACGGCATGGAATGGCCAAACAGTACACTGACACCTAGATTATTGATTAGACAGAAATAATGCTGGAATTGCAGAGGCGTAGTAACCATTAAGGAGGGAAATACTGGTATAAAGTATTTCAGATGAAGCTGACAGTTGGCCTAACGCTCTGAACTCAATGTTTGTGATGTATTGTGCTCAGTGTAGAACTAGAGTATCAATTAGTTATGAAGTAGAAGGTACATCCTTCTTGTTTTCAGGGACTGTGGTCTTAACGTTATTGAGCAGCACCTGGTCAGAGCTTTGCTGAATCCAGAGTCGGACAGCATACTCCTTGGTCCATTTAGCTATCAGTGAGGTGTCTCCAGAGCTCATTGAAGTGATCGAACAGAGGAGCCTTTTTCTGCAGTCATCACGCAAGATAAGAGAGTGTGGCCATGGAGCTCAACATTATGTACCCCATCTTAAAATGACCTTGTAAAAATAACATTAAGAGGGGAATTTAAGTGTTTTAATATCAGGAACTGAGAACATCTCCAATACTAGTTCCAATAAAGACAAACTATTGAAGTCATGATGACAAATACCAACAGAGCTTGAACAAAACAAAACCAGTATTACCTCATATTACTACTACACAACTGACACACATAGGATACTATTTAATAAAAATATATGTCATGTCACTACAATATTCATATTGAGAAATTCTGTACATATAACTTGTAATTAAAATTGATTGTGATTCCTGGTTCCCTTTGTATTTGAATCAGTGACTCCTTTAAGATATCCTCGTAGAGTGTTTTATGTATGTGAGTGTCACAGTGTTGTCAAGTGTGGTGGAATAAATTAAATTGTTTATCTGTCTGTTGTTGTTATGACTTACACTTCATCATCATACACATACCCTAGACATATAACGTAGTCATCACACTATTCCAGAATAATTCTGACTGAGGTATACATATGTGGCAGCAAGTAAGGTTATATATAATACACTACTCTTATTAGATATATATATACCTTCACAGCTGATCTCAGTCAGTACACTAAGTCCCCTATAAATATTTATAACATCCCACTTCACCACACCCAGCTTTGGTTCATTCTTTGCATTTCGGCCTCCGCAGTTTTTCAACAAGTTGTTTTTGATATGAAACATGAAGAACAGCAACAATCAACAAGTTTTTTTTAATATGAAACATGAAGAACAGCAACAATCAACAAGTTGTTTTTGATATGAAACATGAAGAACAGCAACAATCAACAAGTTGTTTTTGGTATGAAACATGAAGAACAGCAACAATCAACAAGTTGTTTTTGATATGAAACATGAAGAACAGCAACAATCAACAAGTTGTTTTTGATATGAAACATGAAGAACAGCAACAATCAACAAGTTGTTTTTGATATGAAACATGAAGAACAGCAACAATCAACAAGTTGTTTTTGGTATGAAACATGAAGAACAGCAACAATCAACAAGTTGTTTTTGATATGAAACGTGAAGAACAGCAACAATCAACAAGTTGTTTTTGATATGAAACATGAAGAACAGCAACAATCAAGAAGTTGTTTTTGGTATGAAACATGAAGAACAGCAACAATCAAGAAGTTACAGGCTTTCATTAATGGATGCTTGCGTAGAATAGAAGAATCAAAATAGTACCCCCAAAATCCTCAATGTGGAACTGATGACAAGAGCCAGACAGGTGTGTTGCGTGGTGGTTTGCTCTGAACAATGTTCCATGTGTTATGAATAAAACAATTATAAAATTCTGGCCATTGTTTTCTTCCTTGATATGTTAGTTTTAGTGCATCGTGCCTTTGATGGAAGATTAAGCGAATGCTGGGGTGGAAGATTCCAAACAATACTTGAACTTTGGAATACGATTGATTTGATAAGTCATTTCATTGAGTCCGTACGTTTAATTCACATGTACACATTTCAAATAGGGACAGAACATGAGTCATGCATAAATTAATCAATGGCGTAGACTGCTGGTTATGTGTCAATGTCCGTTATGAGGATACAATGCAGTATTGTCGTCAGAACATCACAGCTATATGCACGAGCAGCTAGACATGGCTACCTGCCGACAGTGAGACTGCGAGTCTGAAATATATTCATACGAATTTGACGATTATTCTCATCCTTCTGAGGATTCTAGTTAAGTACTAACCTCCATATATTTCCTTCTCATATCGAGTTCTAGGACTGACCCTGGTCCATCAAAAATACACATATAAGTGGCTATATCATGCCATTGCATTGGAAGGTTAGAACAACGCAGCTATTCAGCTTGGCGGTCAAGTAACAAAGGGTCACGTTTCTTAGTTACCGACTGTGTCCTAAACAACGCTATACACGTCATAATCGATCGTGTATGAAGCGTTCAGTAATTGAAACATCTATCGCAATATATTAAATGCCTTAACCTTTTACAATTGCACGTCTGATAACCTTTAGCAGACGGCGTTAATATCATATACCGTAACAATTCCCTGTACACCGGGGAAAAAAAAATCGATAGATTTTTTTTTTTCAATATCTATCCGACTTAACAATTTTTTCAAAAAAAATTTAACACAATTGTGACATATGGCCGACGATGTTCTGAGTAGAACCGTGTTGCGGTCGTGTCAACTAACTATTTGTCATAGTCATCTACCATAAATCACATTATATATCAATATTATACATATTATTATATTAACTAAATAAATGTCCAATGTTAATAGTGAATGATAAAATTAAATTAAAGTAAGGTCTGTCGTATTAGTATGTCATATAGGAATTAATTTGACTAATTAAAATTAAATTAATTAATTAAACTAAGAGTTAAATTATTAAGGTTCTAATGTAACGCGATGTTATGAGAGAAGGAAAAACAAAATAAGTGAGAAGAAATAGAAAGAAATTCGAATATAAGTTTTAACTTAATTGTGTGTGTTAAGTGTTAGTGAATAATAACTATCTAATTTAACTAACTAAATAATGTATAGGTACATTAACAAAAATATTAATCTAATACTTGTGTGAGATTTATTTTCTCTTTTCATAATTTCTTCTTTTTATATTTCGTTCTCTTTTTTTTCATTTAATTTTTTTCTCACCTTTCATTTTATTGATAATAATTCAATTAAGAAGTTAAGTTAACTAATTAATTAGTATAGGATATGATGATCCATCCGTAGTCTTGATCCTGATGAATTCTTTTAGGCAAAAGTGTTCAAACGTTCACGTCGGAAAGAAATGTCATTTATCACTGCATCCAAGAATTAAGAGTCCATAGGATAATAAGTTCGACTTGTCGTCAGATATTATTCCATGATTGTTCAATGGTATTTATATATCGTGTATGGACGTTAGACGAAGTTCCAATGTCAATATGTCTTTTAGTTCAATTCTGTGATGCATATAGTGTTTATAAAGTTTAAATTGAAGGCAAGGTTAGTTCTATTATAGTTGATATGCTTTAGGAATGTTAATGTTGATTAGTCGTCGTCAATAGGATGACGTGACAACGCATCTGCCACACAATTTTTTCAGTGCCAGGTATGTGTTCAATGGAAAACTCGAATGGCTGTAGGATGATTGAATATCTGGCAAGTTTCTGGCTTGCATGATTAGAGCGACGCAAGGATGCTACAGCACGTTGGTCCGTCTGTATGGTGAAGGGAGCA
>JAMPIV010010092.1:487500-497898 GCA_024509875.1 Oreohelix idahoensis | reverse complement strand
AAGTCTGAATCTCCCTACAGCTCAAGTGTGGTGCTATTAAGGAAGCCTAGTGGTGAACACAGGTTATGCATTGATTATAGGAAACTAAATGCTATCACTGAATCTCAGGTAGACCCATTACCTGACACCAATCAGTTGTTTGCTACATTGAGTAAGGCTCGGTATTTTTCAAAAGTAGATCTAAGCAAGGGATACTACCAAATACCAGTGAAACCAGAAGTTAGGAAACTGTTAGCCTTTAGTACACCGGATGGACATTACGAGTTCAATGTACTCCCATTTGGTTTAAAGAATGCTCCAAGTATCTTCACCAGAATGATGAGGAAATTGTTGGAACCATTACAAAATCCTCATAGCCTGTGGTGAAGTGGGATGTTATAAATATTTATAGGGGACTTAGTGTACTGACTGAGATCAGCTGTGAAGGTATCTATATCTATTAAAAGTAGTGTATTATAGATAACCTTACTTGCTACCACATATCTCTTTATCTCAGTCAGAATTATTCTGGAATAGTGTGATGCTACGTTATGTGTCTAGGGTATGTGTATGAAGAAGTGTAAGTCACAACAACAGACAGATAAACAATTTAATGTAATCCACTACTCTTGACAACACTGTGACACTCACATACATATAACACTCTATGAGAATATCTTAAAGGAGGCACTGATAACTTTCAAATAACAATATGTATTCATTACTGGCATGAATGAATATGTGTCCTGATTCAACTACAAGGGAATCAGGAATCACAATCAATTTAAATTACAAGTTATGTACAGAATGTATTTAATATGAATATTGTAGTGACATATATTATTACAAATGTTCTATGTGTGTCAGTTGTGTAGTAGTAAAATGAGGTAATACTGGTTTTGTTTTGTTCAAGCTCTGTTGGTATTTGTCATCATGACTTCAATAGTTTGTCTTTAGGGATCAGTATTGGAGATGTTCACAGTTCCTGATTTTAAGACAAGTAAATTCCCCTCTGAATGGTATTTTTATAAAGTTATTTCAAGATGAGGGGACATAATGTTGAGCTCAGCTGGCCAACTCTGCTTATCTTTAGTGATGGCGGCAGGAAAGGACTCCTCTGCTCGAATTCTCCTCTGGGCTCAGGAGACACCTCACTGATAGCTAAAAAGACCAAGGAGTATGCTGTCCGACTCTGGATTCAGCACAGCTATGACCAGGTGCTGCTCACTACCATCAAGACCACTGTCCCTGAAATCAAGAAGGATGTACCTTCTACTTCATAACTAATTTATATTCTCTTTTACACTGATCACAATACAGCACAAACATTGCGTTCAGAGCGTTAGGCCAACAGTCAGCTTCATTTGAAATACTTTATTCCAGTATTACCCTTCTTAATGGTTACTACGCCTCTGCACTTCCAGCATTATTTCTTTCTAGTCCATCATCCAGGTGTCAGTGTACTACTTGGCCATTCCATGCCGTTTTACTTCTCTCCGACACCCTCTGTTCAGGCTGGAGCATTATAGGCTTTACCTCACGTTTGCCACTGAACTACACATATATATACAGGCATAAATCAACAATTCACATTCAATTTTTCATTAAAATATACTGAATGGTTCAAGCTTACCACAATTTCATGGAAATAAACACAGATACGTTGATTAGCAATGAATTCTGGCACAAACTGGCACAAATTCCGTTCTGCCTATGTTCCAGGCTTTTATTTTAGCAAAAATGTGAGCTGGCTTCAACGTACTGTCGCTTTATCAAGCTTATTTGAATTAGTGGTCTCGAACTAACGCTCCCAAGTGTGTATATCAGCGAGACTGGCCAATGAGCCACGTTTCGACAAGTGTTTGAAAAAATGTTACCTTTTCCCGTTTCCCCTAACAACCAAGATAGTATTTATAGCCCGACCAATCGTGGTTAGGCTTTCATTTGTTGCGCTCCAATCAATTTGGAGTTTACATGGTAGGCTATTTATGTAACGTAAGGTTTTTTCAAACACGTTATAAAAAAAAATTTTATGAGCAGAAATGATTTTATGCTGTCAGGCACCCCCAATATTTTATTTTGGGTATAATTTATTAATTCCTGGACTATTTGCGTAACGTTTTACATATTATTTGTCAGCAAACCCTAAGGAACCCAAAATTACTAATTTAAAGGAGCTACGTGGCTGCGTTCAAAATATGCAATTTCTTCTATCTCCTGTTTAGAAGATGTGCTGTCTGGGTACTGTTATGTGTTCAAACGTAAACCCATCTATTGTTATCTTTTCTAATAAGAGTCTGTTATGATTTATAAACCTAACTCTGGGAAAGGGTAGTGTATTTTATCACTGTCCGTCTGAAAAAAAATTTAGTGCATGTAGACTTACACGCGTGATGGTAGTAATTGTGTATCGCGCGAAGCGGGTTTAGTGTTCGGCTTTCTGCCTCTCCCTTCTCTTTTTATCCCTTTAGTCCATCTGTTCGTTCGTTTTGGTAACGCAGTATAATTAATGTTAGGGTTAATTTAGGTCATTACGCAGTACGTCTCAATGCTTTTCCAAGAAATACAGCACACGTTTCATTGAAGAAGGCGGGTAATAATACAGTAAGCTTTACTATCAACGTGAAAGCGTTACAATTTGCAGACGAAGCAGAAAACAAAGGGGGATTTCGAGTACATTCTTTGTGACAGCACTGTCATTTTACCATTGCTCTTCTCTTTATTAATTTTATTTGTTAGGCTTCATTTTACCTAATAATTTATATATGTGGATTAGAATATTTCATGACACTTCCCCTCTTAAAACAGACATTATATGTCAGTCCTTTATTCTATATACACATAGAGAAATTTATTATTATTTCTGGGGTTTACGGTGATTCTCATCACACGGATGGCGGCTTAAAAAATCCGCTCCCAGATTGGTTTTTCCAGATATATATTCAATGCTAAAATTATATGGAGCCAGAAGCAAAGACCATCGGAGTAACCTAGAGTTCTCATGCTTAGCCTGTGCTAAAAACGATAAAGGTTTGTGGTCAGTTTGCAACTTAAATGCCTTCCCATATAGATAAATATTGAATTTCTTTATTGCCCATATTACTGCAAGACATTCTTTTTCGCTAGTTGAGTAGTTGATTTCAGCTTTATTCAACTTTCTGCTAGCATATGCCACTGGGCTTAATTCCCCATCCAATGCATCTGATTTCTGTAGTAAAGTTGCACCTAGCCCAATATTACTTGCATCCGTCCTTACTATGAATTCTTGACTTAAGTCAGGTAATTTCAAAATGGGTTTACTTGTGAGCTTTTCCTTCAATTCTTGGTAAGTCATTTCACATTGTGGTGTCCATGTAATGCGATCTGGAAGTCCTTTACGTGTCAATTCAGTTAAAGGTGCACATATGGAATTAAAGTTCTTGATATACTTCTGGTAGAAACCACATAATGAGACAAAGGATCTCACGTCCTTCTTGGTTTGTGGTCTCGGGGCTTTCTGTAGTTTCTCTAAATTCTTTGGGTCAGGGGTCATGTTTCCCTGATAAACTGTGTGTCCCAAAAATTCCAATTCTTTACATCCAACGCAACATTTGGTTGGACGGGCTGTTAAATTTGCCTCCCTAAGTCGATCAAACAGCATGTTCAGAGAGTCAATGTGTTCCTCAAATGTTTCTGTTGCTATAAGGATATCATCCATAAAATTTGTTATACAGGGATTATTCAGAGGATCCAATAATTTTCTCATCATTCTAGAGAAGACACTAGGCGCATTCTTCAATCCAAATGGCAATCTATTAAACTCATAGTGTCCTTCTGAGGTACTGAAAGCTAGGTATGGTCTAACCTCAGGCTTTACTGGAATCTGATAGTATCCTTTACTCAGATCCACTTTTGAGAAATATTTAGCTTTATTTAGTCTGGCAAACAGCTGATTTGTATCCGGCAATGGATCCACCTGTCCTTCTGTAATAGCGTTCAGTCTCCTGTAATCTATACAGAGTCTATGTTCTCCAGAGGGCTTCCTTAAGAGTACAACACCGGAACTATACGAAGACTCACTGTGCGAAATAATTCCTTCTTTCAATAGATAGTCTATCTCTTCCTTCAAAGCTTTTTCCTTAGCAAACGGAATCGAATATGGTTTCATACAGACAGGTGTGGAGTCTATGAGTTTCATATCATATTCCAATAGGTTTGTATGCCCTGGTCGGTCTGTTAACACCTCTGCATGATTATTTAGAACCTGTTGCACTCTCTCTTTCTGAGTTTTCGTTAAATGTGTACTGATTTTCACCTGTGCTGCTGTCTCACAGGGGTGTAATGGATATTCAAATGATGAAAGTGGTTCCTTTTTCATCTCCATGGCGATGGACAAGGTCAACAAGTGTGTCTCTTCCTGATGTTCTCTTTCCAAATATTTCTTCAGGAGATTCACATGATAGATTTTTTCTTTCCCCTTCTTATCTATCTTATAATTTGTTCTAGACACCTTCTCTAGAACTGTATATGGACCCTGCCATCCAATTTGTAACTTATTCTGACTCCCGGGCAAAAGAAGCAGTACCTTCTCTCCCACAGCCAAATTTCTGTCTTTCGCCTTCCTGTTATAATAGGCAGCATGTTTCTTCCTGGCTTGTTTCAAATTTTCATTGGCAAGTTTCCAGCCAGTTTTCAACCGAGTGGTCAGCTCATTCACATATTGGTATGAAGATGTAATGTTTTCCTCTGCCTTTTCATCAGTCCACGTTCTTAACAAAGCTACATATGGACCTTTAATTGTGTGGACCTATTTGTCCATGCACCGGTATGGTCTCTTCCACTCGAAGCTTTATAGTGATGATTTTTCCTCCCAGAATTATCATTCACAAAACGACCGCTACCAATTTTTCTTTTGGGGCTGTCTCCCCTCTTAAAATTCTTGATGAGAGATTTCCTCTCTACATCTTCTTCCTCCAGTTTGTTTAAGTCCGATTGAGGGATTTCGGCTTATCCTGGGGTAAGACATCTTTTTGCACTCTCCGCATAGTGGCCATTGTAAAACAGTTAAGTGAAGCTTGTCCGTGAAAAGGGGCTTCCCATTCCATTTGGTCCACTTTATCAAATCTATTTTTCCTTTTATTGTCAGGCCTGATTTTGCCCCGTGGCGTGTCCAGGTCCTGATCCATGTTCCCACTTGTGGGTGTTCCCTCATGTGCTATGCTACACCTTTCTACAAAATTTTCAATGTCCCATCTTGCTTTGGGCCAATAATAATTGTGAGCCACCTTTTGAATGATGGTACCTATCTTCTCATGGTCCCCATCTGGTTTCACATGTAAGCTCCTTATTAATTCTGTCCTGTATCTTTTTGGAAGAACCAGCTGTCCGTGACCATTGGATCTAGCTCCAGTCTTCCTATACATCAACTTGTTTTTCATGTAAAAATCTCCCTTGCCTGGAGTTGTATGACAAGTTGACAATTTTCTGAAACAAGGCTTGAGTGTTTTATCCCCAGCCTGTGCCTTCCTCATCTCTTCTGGAGTGGTATCTAACATAATATCCTCCTCCTGTCTTGAGGTCGACCTGACCTGAAGGGTTGCCATATACACAGGTTTCCTTCTGCAACGGTCAGTGTCATGATTGTCCATCTGACAATTCTTACACCACCTTTTTCCTTGGTTGAAAGATTTTCTTTCATTATATTTCCTTTCATCGAATTGTGGGAATTTATTTTTATTGTCATACCGTGGCCTATCAAATTGGTGCTTACCTTTATTTTGATCCTAGGGATCAAATTTATTAAAGTTCTGTGGTGCCCTAAAGTTGTCCACCTGTTTCTTTTTATTACCTGTTACCTCTGCTTGAGCTGCTTGATACCTTTCAGCAACATTTAGCAACTCACCCAGCCTCTCTGCACCTTGTTCCATGAGAAACTTTCTCAGGTCTGGAGCCATGGACTCTCTTAGTTGCTCTATAAGGACCATTTCCTTAAGATCTTGGGTTTTCCCCAGAGAAGTCCATTTCTCCAAGTATGTCTCTATTCGTGCAGAGAACTGGTGATAGGTTTCACCTGACAGTAGTTTAGCATTCCTAAATTTTTTTCCTGTAAAACTCTGCATTCTTTTCATACCTTAACAAAAGAGCCTGCTTTAGCATGTCATAATTTTCCTGATCACCTCTGCTCATTTTTGCAAAAACTTCATAAGCTGCCCCACGAAGTCCCTGAGATAACTTTAAGCTCCACCTTTCTCTCTCTAACCCATACGTGGTAGCTAATAGTTCGTACCTATTTATATAGCTCTCAATATCATCGTCTTTCTCAACAAAATGATCTAAATGAAAATTCATAGCTGAGATTGAGGCTCCCTGAGTAACCGTAGCATCAGAGGCAAAGGGACTGGCACCATTTTCAGGAGCATGGCCTTGAAACTCAAACTCCCTTAGTCGTAACTCATGTTCCCTTTGTAATCTTTTATCTTCTGCTTCCCTTTCTGCAGCTAATTTTCTTTCTTCTCTTTCTGCAGCTAATCTCTTGTCTTCTCTTTCTGCCTCCAATTCTTAGCCTCAGCCTCAATCTGCAACCTCTTAGTCTCAGCCTCAGCTTGCAACCTCTTAGTCTCAGCCTCAGCTTCAAATTGTAACTTCTTAATTTCCCTTTCAGCCTCTAACCTTCTTTCGGCTTCTTTTTCTAATCTTCTTTCTTCGCGTTCAATAAATTTGTCACATTCCGTTGTGACATAGGCAACCATAACTTGCCCATCTAATCCTAACTCTTTTGCAGTCTGAACCGCAGCAGATCGAAATTTGGCCAGGTCCGCCATTGTCTATCATGTAACTTAATACAATGTCTAACCAACAATTCAATCTCTAATGGACAAAACAGGCACCGTGAGCTCAACCTTATTTAATTCCACCCAAGGATACCTTTTAATTCTTATATTCCCTGAAGTGAATTACCCCCAATATTTTTAATAGTTAAAGATTCAAAATCCCGAGAGCGAGACCCCAATATATGTGGTGAAGTGGGATGTTATAAATATTTATAGGGGACTTAGTGTACTGACTGAGATCAGCTGTGAAGGTATCTATATCTATTAAAAGTAGTGTATTATAGATAACCTTACTTGCTACCACATATCTCTTTATCTCAGTCAGAATTATTCTGGAATAGTGTGATGCTACGTTATGTGTCTAGGGTATGTGTATGAAGAAGTGTAAGTCACAACAACAGACAGATAAACAATTTAATGTAATCCACTACTCTTGACAACACTGTGACACTCACATACATATAACACTCTATGAGAATATCTTAAAGGAGGCACTGATAACTTTCAAATAACAATATGTATTCATTACTGGCATGAATGAATATGTGTCCTGATTCAACTACAAGGGAATCAGGAATCACAATCAATTTAAATTACAAGTTATGTACAGAATGTATTTAATATGAATATTGTAGTGACATATATTATTACAAATGTTCTATGTGTGTCAGTTGTGTAGTAGTAAAATGAGGTAATACTGGTTTTGTTTTGTTCAAGCTCTGTTGGTATTTGTCATCATGACTTCAATAGTTTGTCTTTAGGGATCAGTATTGGAGATGTTCACAGTTCCTGATTTTAAGACAAGTAAATTCCCCTCTGAATGGTATTTTTATAAAGTTATTTCAAGATGAGGGGACATAATGTTGAGCTCAGCTGGCCAACTCTGCTTATCTTTAGTGATGGCGGCAGGAAAGGACTCCTCTGCTCGAATTCTCCTCTGGGCTCAGGAGACACCTCACTGATAGCTAAAAAGACCAAGGAGTATGCTGTCCGACTCTGGATTCAGCACAGCTATGACCAGGTGCTGCTCACTACCATCAAGACCACTGTCCCTGAAATCAAGAAGGATGTACCTTCTACTTCATAACTAATTTATATTCTCTTTTACACTGATCACAATACAGCACAAACATTGCGTTCAGAGCGTTAGGCCAACAGTCAGCTTCATTTGAAATACTTTATTCCAGTATTACCCTTCTTAATGGTTACTACGCCTCTGCACTTCCAGCATTATTTCTTTCTAGTCCATCATCCAGGTGTCAGTGTACTACTTGGCCATTCCATGCCGTTTTACTTCTCTCCGACACCCTCTGTTCAGGCTGGAGCATTATAGGCTTTACCTCACGTTTGCCACTGAACTACACATATATATACAGGCATAAATCAACAATTCACATTCAATTTTTCATTAAAAGATACTGAATGGTTCAAGCTTACCACAATTTCATGGAAATAAACACAGATACGTTGATTAGCAATGAATTCTGGCACAAACTGGCACAAATTCCGTTCTGCCTATGTTCCAGGCTTTTATTTTAGCAAAAATGTGAGCTAGCTTCAACGTACTGTCGCTTTATCAAGCTTATTTGAATTAGTGGTCTCGAACTAACGCTCCCAAGTGTGTATATCAGCGAGACTGGCCAATGAGCCACGTTTCGACAAGTGTTTGAAAAAATGTTACCTTTTCCCGTTTCCCCTAACAACCAAGATAGTATTTATAGCCCGACCAATCGTGGTTAGGCTTTCATTTGTTGCGCTCCAATCAATTTGGAGTTTACATGGTAGGCTATTTATGTAACGTAAGGTTTTTTCAAACACGTTATAAAAAAAAAATTTTATGAGCAGAAATGATTTTATGCTGTCAGGCACCCCCAATATTTTATTTTGGGTATAATTTATTAATTCCTGGACTATTTGCGTAACGTTTTACATATTATTTGTCAGCAAACCCTAAGGAACCCAAAATTACTAATTTAAAGGAGCTACGTGGCTGCGTTCAAAATATGCAATTTCTTCTATCTCCTGTTTAGAAGATGTGCTGTCTGGGTACTGTTATGTGTTCAAACGTAAACCCATCTATTGTTATCTTTTCTAATAAGAGTCTGTTATGATTTATAAACCTAACTCTGGGAAAGGGTAGTGTATTTTATCACTGTCCGTCTGAAAAAAAATTTAGTGCATGTAGACTTACACGCGTGATGGTAGTAATTGTGTATCGCGCGAAGCGGGTTTAGTGTTCGGCTTTCTGCCTCTCCCTTCTCTTTTTATCCCTTTAGTCCATCTGTTCGTTCGTTTTGGTAACGCAGTATAATTAATGTTAGGGTTAATTTAGGTCATTACGCAGTACGTCTCAATGCTTTTCCAAGAAATACAGCACACGTTTCATTGAAGAAGGCGGGTAATAATACAGTAAGCTTTACTATCAACGTGAAAGCGTTACAATTTGCAGACGAAGCAGAAAACAAAGGGGGATTTCGAGTACATTCTTTGTGACAGCACTGTCATTTTACCATTGCTCTTCTCTTTATTAATTTTATTTGTTAGGCTTCATTTTACCTAATAATTTATATATGTGGATCTTCCCGATCTCACACAAGAATTCGTACTAAGAACGGATGCTAGCAAAGTAGGCATCGGAGCAACATTACTACAGCGGGCAGACACACCGCCACATATGCTATTGCCAGTAGCTTTTGCCAGTAGAAAGTTAAATACAGCTGAGAGAAATTATTCTACCGTTGAACGTGAATGCCTCGCTTTGGTCTGGTCGATCAACAAATTCGCCCCTTTTCTTTACGGGAAACACTTCATTGTGGAAAGTGATCACCAGCCTTTGATGTTTTTAGCAGTGTCTAAAAAATTAAATTCACGACTTTTAAGGTGGAGTTTACTGTTATCTCCATATTCGTTCAATGTGAGATACATACCAGGACGGGACAATCTTGGACCCGATTTTTTAAGTAGGCATCCTATCAAAGGAGATATAGAGAAACAGAAAATTAAGGAGGAACTGCAGCATGTGTTACCAAAAAGTTAACCGTGCAGGCACTGTTTTAAAGAAGAGGGCTCTGTAGCGAGATTTGGTAAACACTTGCTTGGTTGTAGCGCGACACGCCCACGCGACACCCACACACACCAGCGCAAGGTCAGCGCAAGGTCTTTCTTTGAAGTTGGTAGACAGCGGAAATGTGACTTACGGTTAAAAGCCATACAGTATTACTGAAGAATGAGGAAATAGCTATATAGGAATGTATGGCCGACTTTAAAAGTTTGCATTTACTGGACATTAAATTATTCACTACAGGAGAACGCATGGTTGGAATAATATTAAATAAATATAACTCAACAAAGGAGATAGGCTAGGAATTATATCCAAAAGGATATTATTCAAATATAAATAGTTTTAAAGATAATTAATATTTTTCACCTTCATCACATCGGCTAAAAGTTAGCTAATAATCTTTAAAAATTTATTACACTAACAAGCCTCAACGGAATTGTATAAAACTTATATGTAATGAAAGCCCCATATGGGGAAAAGGAAATGATATATAGGAAGGAAGGAAGGAGATAAGTGTGTGAGTGACAGAAGAGAAAAACGAGTACAGGA